>UELV01079462.1:0-29198 GCA_900490015.1 Megastigmus stigmatizans | reverse complement strand
GAGAGAGAGAGAGAGAGAGAGAGAGAGAGAGAGAGAGAGAGAGAGAGAGAGAGAGAGAGAGAGAGAGAGATAAAATACGCTTTCGCAAATGTTTCCAGGTCAAAACGCTCGGTGAGTCGCGATAAAAAATGCAAATACAGCTTGACTTTTAACTCCGTTGGTTACCGTATACCGTGTAGCACTGCATAGCCTCACCCACATAAATCCAGGATTTGCGCGCAAAAAGCCACAAATAGAAAGCGGAAAAAAGAACCTGGACCTCACCTCGTATTTCATTCGTCCGGTGACTAATTGACTTTCTCGTTCAACTGTTTTCCCCGAAAACCAACAATCGAATATGATAAAAATCAAAGGCATAATTATCCAGAGGCAACAATGCGTTGAATAAACGAAATCGAAACTCCATTTCCAGAGGTCAAATTTATTGCACTTTATGTCGGATTTTTGCGTGGGCATCCTTATTTGCTTCATTGCCAATGGAATCATCATTATATTCCAATACAAATATCGATATATTTATTATTATGTATATAAATGTTATATATATTATCTTTGGTATTATCGATATCGAACAGCTCATTGGTTTTATATCTTATTAACCGAAAGAGGCTTACAGAAAATATATTTTTGAACGTAACGCAAACGAATTTTCCATAATTCCCCCTGCATATTCCGAACCAACCTCTCGCGTACACGTCGATAACAATTATTCAGAGCACACACCAGTGTCCACAAACTATCCGCGCGCCCGATTTAGAAAGCTATATACACCAGCGGAAGATTTGCTCTCGTTTATCGATTCTTTACGACACCGGCGCAAGCCACCCCTGCGACCGGAGTAGAGCCCACGGTCAGACGAAACCGCGCGCCACGTCGTTATCACATCGGATTTCAGCCGGGGCGCGTCTCCTCTTCGAAGCCCGCAGCTCACACACATACACACACACACACCCACACACATAGAGAGAGAGAGGCACACAACGCCCGACCATTTGCGCGAAAACATTGCGAGAGCGCGCACGTATATTACGTTACCCGATGCCGCCGATGCAGCTGCAGCAGGGAGCCAGAGAGGGTTGTATAATGATCCGCACCGAGTTATCTCGCACACGTGGAGAGAGAGAGAGAGAGAGAGAGGATGGTAATGCCGAACCTGCTTTTAACAAGCGCGTCTACCTATTATCCCGACGCGCACGCGGATATTGCGTCGGACAATGCGAGACCGAGCAAGCGCGTTCCTTTTCAGCCAGCACTCTCCTCCTCCGATGTATATACGCGTGTATACAAGCCGCGGAAATGTGCAGCTTGCCACGCTCTCTCTCTCTCTCTCTCTCTCTCTCTCTGGGGGAAGGAGGCAGTCAGATAAATGCGGGAATAGATAAGTATGTTTCGTGCACGCGCCCGTTCTCTTTTGCTCCTCTATGCACACCGCAATTGTTAGCTATTTTATAAAATATCGTTCAACGGTGTGTGGGGCCGAGGAAAGCGTGTGACTTGTTTGAAATGGTATTCGTCGGAGTTGCTCAATCAATGGTGAGTACTTTTTTATCTTTACTCTTGTGCAAACATTTTTTTTTAAATGTAGTATTCCCAATTCCAGTTTGGTACGGTTCAATTTCAACTTTTTCAGTTCAGAAAAGATTTACATATTAAATGTTCAGGACAAAAAGGTTCTATCTCAACTTTTCAGATTAACAATTTTTTGCCTCAACTTTTTAATTTGGAAAAGGTTCTACCTCGGGTACACACTTTCCCCTTCTTCAATATTTATTCTTGTATGCAAGGATACCAAAGATCTGTTTACTGTCTTTTTCATCTAAGTTTAGTTTAGGTTGAAAACAAGGTTTCAACGTAAATTGTTCCGCATGCACATTCGTGCAATTTTTACTAACTTGAGATTGAATGAAAAAAATGAGTTTGCAAAAAAGAACCTTTTCGACCTGAAAAATTAAGATATAAACTATTTAGCTCAGAAAATTTAAGATAGAACCTTTTTCCAGCAAGTGGACGAGATCTATTATTTTTCTAATATTTCTTCTAATATTTTTGCATAATGAACTTTAATTTGACTGGCCTGAACAGTAAACCAATTATCAATATGAGATCATTAAAAGAAAAAATTGCGGTGGATGTGTTTGAATTAAAGTATGAACAAAATAAAAGGAAACACGCAAAAATATAAATATAAAGTATAAAATGAGCGCGTGAGGGACAGGTAATTAAAATACAGAGACAAATTTATTTGCTGACTATACGGATATAAAAATATATTTTAATCGCGGGAGTCGATATATATTTAGTAATTATTCGAGATCGATTCCTAATTAAACGAACTAATTATATTTGAGAATCAATTTATTTTTCACCCTAAGCATTAGTCGTTTTATAAAATATATTTATCTGCTTATACATACACATGCACAAGAAGCAAATGCATAAACATGTATAAATTTCACTAAGTCAAACCTGCAGTATGCGCAGCGAGAGCGTACAGATTTTCGGATTTTAATGCTCGTATAAGCAGAGCACCACATGCATAATCTGCAAGCATTCAATGCCCACATAAACCGATTGAACACGAAATATATGGGGAGACAAAAAGGCAGAGTAGAAATGCGCGAAACGCGAACGCACGGATAGACAATGTTACGGACAAAGAGAGATAAAGTTTAGCACGCGGTAGTCCAGAGAAAAACAAAGAGAAAGAGATATTGCGCGCGCGCGCGTGTGTGTGTGTGTGTGTGTGAGAGAGAGAGAGAGAGAGAGTAAATTGACAAAAGCGGATTTATATATATATGCGAGTGAATTTGCAACACGTTCGTTTGCATTTGTTAACGCAGAGGAAATCGAAATATGTTTTCATTCACGACTAATGAGGGGCTCTTTCGTTAACTTTCTATGGCGCTCTTGTGGGCTTGGATCGGATTTATGCTGGAGGGGAACTCGCCGACGACAGATATATAGGGATAAAAAGAGAAAGAGTAGTAGGGAAATTATTTTTGTACAAAGTCGCTTTTGATCTTAGTTCCTCCTCGCTATCTATTAACATTAAAAACAACAAATTTATAGTAAATTTTTGGTATGACAACATCTGATGAAGCACCTGTATTGCAATGGTTGAGAAAAACTTATTTGTCTTTATAATAAATTCAATATAGTACATGACATTCTATATGTACTATACGAAAAAGCATGGCATAAAAATGCTTTAGATCGGGTATACGATATCTTTCATCAAAGAGTTATGTTTAAGATAAATATCTTTTACTTGTATAGTGTAGATCTATTTTTGTAAAAAGTTACAGTTGTCTTGAAAAACATGTGTCAACATCATAATTATATATCAAAATATTTACTTGACCTTGAGGTAATGTCCTTGTAATTCTTTCAAGGTTGTCGATTGCGTAGGAAAACAAAAGTTTCTAATTTTATACCTTCTATTAATACTCTCAAAAACCTCCTTTCCCAAAGTGATCCCATGAAAATATAAGACTCTACTCACTCTGTGCAATTACTTCGAAAGTCATGCACAATATCTTTGAGAGCACCGCGAAATCTCGTGCTTTAAAAGCGTCAAAGATAAGTGACCGAAAAAGATCTTAAAAGCGTAATCGTTTTCGAGGTTCAGCGGCGTGGGTGGATATAAATTCTCTTGACCAGAATTCGGAAAGTAAACATTCATAAAGAAAATATATAACGTTTCACTTACTTCGCGGTAGTTACTGGCATTCTCAAGACAAAGATGCCACACGGTGATGAAACACCCCGTTGCTGTTTCATTATGACCAGAAATATCCTCTCGAGTATCTGGTTTCTCTATCTTCGTTAAGATCTCATCATTATTCTAAATGATAAATTATACTATAGACAATTTAAAATACTTCGTCAAAGTCCTTTTAATAATTGTATTTCAGTTCGGTCATTATCGATCGAAAAAACAAACTTCAGATCTAAACATAGCTATTAATAAAACATGTTAAATAAATTTAAATAACATATAGAAACTATCAGTTGAATCAGGACCTATGGGAATGAAGTACCGGTGGTGCGGGTACTATTTGGTATTTAAAAATGAAAAAAAGAAACGAAGGAGCATTCCCTAAAGATTTATCCGAATGCGTAATCCGAAGCATCAGACTCTTGTCTCCTCGTTAGATCTGGGTCGCGTTAGAAAAATTTATTCAGTGCGCCGGATATACGGTCAAACGTATGCGGAGTAGCAGTAGCAAGCGGAGCCCGGCCATTAATTCATCATTGTCGAAAACAATTAGAGCCCCGCACGGCTGGAATCTTGTTAACAACTCACCGGGCTTTATAAACAGAAGCAGCTCTAGATCCTCGCGCATATACGACTTTATCCTTATGTGAAAATTTTTCGGTAATCAACGATTTCAAATTTTGGACCTTTACTCTGTCTTTATTGTAACGACCGCGAAATGATTAACGACGCTGTAGAATTTGGAAAAATCTTCGTCGTGAAATTAAATTACGTAACGCTGTGGTATTATACTTGAAGAGGGTAAACTATGTAGTTGCGTGTTATATAAACTAACGATGATGAAACATAAATTGATTATGTATTAATTGTGCATCGCGCTTGTGTTGATAACTTCAATTAGTAACTTAATTGAATTGTTTATTAACTCAATTGAACAATTCATGTATGTAAATTGAATGAAACAAGTTGTTATTAACCGTTGGTATTGTTACAATTGTTTGTTTTCAGTGATTAATGACAGTCGAATTATGTTACTTATTTTTAATTGCTGGTACTGATGACTGTATACTGATATTTTGATTCGTATAATGTATAAATTATAGTAGGTTAAATAAAATAATGTACAATGTAGTATATTCATTGAAGGACACATATAGTTTTTAGAGTGGATATTTACTCTGATACATTAAACTTACTCAAATTATTTCTCACTCTAAAATATTTAGTGTATACATCAATTACAAAAATATATATAGCTAAGTATATATTCAGTCTACTATTAGATTAAAAATTCTACTATAAATCTCCAATTGACATTAAAAAAAAAGCAAATCACCTATATCCAGTTGTAGGATAAAAAGTCAAAGTATAAAGAGGTGAATGATCACGAAAGCAATAAATCCATCTTATAAAACCGTCGAAACCGTCGCGGTCGCTACAATTACCGCATCGATAAAGCGCACAAAAGCCCTCTATCCCGATCCCCCACCCCCCAAGAGTATTCGGAATCAGCTCGGAATCAAACTTATCACCATTATCTCTGTCTCCCACTCCCGGTCCCATTATCCGCCAAAACAACGCTCGCCCATTATCCGGCCCCTATCACTTACACACTTTACAACAATAAGCAAATTACACTGCGGCTGCGCGCTCTGTGCGAGCGGCAAAGCCTTCCGGCGACCGATAATAAATTCACGCAGCCCCAGCCACGCGCCGCATCAATCCCACAAAAGATAATAAGTTTCCGCGTTCCGCGTCTTCATTCACCTCCCACGCGCATCTCGCGCGCACTTCGCACACACGCACACACACGCGCGCAGGAGGACGATAGATAGATGTTTAGATAGATAGAGAGAGAGAGAGAGGAAGAGGAAGAGGAGGTATTGTGGGGCTCCGTGAGCCATAGAATCGGCGATCGATCTTCCGAAAATCACTGCGGCTGTCTCGAGGCGTATATAGCGCGAGTAGATTACCCCTAGCGCGTTACAGAAGCTAACGAGGATTAGTCTTACTTTACGCTCCCCCCCCCTCTCTCTCTCTCTTGGATCCCGATTAATTTATCGACTTTGATGCGCGCCTCTGGCTTAACAGCCGCGAGTGTGTTGTTTCATATACTTGGCCAAAGGTATACAGTTTTTTCTCCTGCAGTCGCTGCAATGTTTTTGCCTGTAGATTAGATATTTAACTGCATCCCGAAAAAATGTGAAAAATTTAAAAGTATTTGTTTTACTCAATGTAGCAAAGAAATGATTACTGCAGCACTTAAACTTAGAGACAATTCTTATTAATTAATGTATGAAAATACTTTTTTAATATTCGACATATTCTACTTGCATAGTTTATAATTTTGAAATGCGGCAAAAACTCCAAGTAAAGTAGTGAACTTTTTTAATGACGCACTTTGAAATTTTTATCATGAACTATTATAAGAAATTTTATTATAATTTAAGTTCTAACGAAGAGAATTACAGTTTCAAAGTTTACATAAAAGGTCGTTAAGATGACTAAACGCAGATATAAAGCAATAACTGTTGTACCATAAAATGTAGTAAACTGTAATTTAAGCAAACTCGTGTGTGGGTGAAAATCATCTTATCGTTATTTCAACTGAAAACCCATATTCAAGAAAATAGTTTTTTTTTAAATCGTTTACAGATCAGTTAATAAAACATCAATGACACAACGAGAATTTATTTGCGAAAGAGATCGTTAAATGGAAATTAGATGTCCTCACCTCAATTCTTATACGTTCATTAAATCTTTGTATCAGAGTTTTCGGAAGTATTGATGTTGTTGTTTGTTATTATAGGCAAATGTACACCAGATAGCCATCTTTAAGCACAGAAATCAAATGATAATTCACGTTTTTTTACGAGTGTGAAATATATTTGATGATCCGTTTTAGTACCTCGCGGCTCCGCATATAAGTATTTTTGGGTTTCCACAAATTAGAATAATCTATTCCCGTCGGCTTAATACGAAAGGAAGATTAAAACTCACCACGCCAATTCATCACGACATCAAAGTCAATTAAGCATAGTTAATCGGAATAATTACTTGGGCAACGCATTTGTCTGAATTTTAAAAATATTTCAATTGCTTCTAATTTGAATAAATTGAGCTTATCTTTGACTAATAATGCATATTTGAATAAAAAATGGTGGTGTCTTGAGGAACTGAAACACAAATTATTTATTTTAAACTTGTTCTGCAATACGGCTATAATAAAAGGGCTTTGATTAAGTAAATCTTCATCGCTTTACAAGTGATGCATGAGTTGTTTAAAATAAGTAGTAATTTCTGATACTATACGTGTAGTCTCTATTTCGCTATTTTAAAATCTTAAAGGTAATTCTATGAAACTATGCTTCTAGGTCGGTGTGACAAGTTGAGCTCTCATTAAAAATCCCATTATTCTCGATAACATCATCTGCAAAAATATGAGGAAGCAATAATTCAAGAGAGTTATTTTAATGTGAGTTTAATAAATTTGTCGTCACTGATGCTCTACTCCATCAATAACTTATCCGCTTAAAAGCATTCCCTGGTACACTTTTAAAAATATATTATAACCTTCTTTCTTTCTAGTTTTCTAAATAAAGAAAGACCTTAATGAGTATCGATCTTTTCGACTTTTTATTATTAAATGTACTCGGTTAATTGAAAAGCTTCCAGTGCCGTTCATGTCGAGCACACTCCCTTATTCTATCCGGAATATACTGTGTTTGAAAACCCAGTCTTCCTTATTTTATGACTTTTTTATCTTCTTCCTTTTTTGCAACTCGAGCTCTATTCTTAAAGCCCCTGCAAAGATGATAAATCTAATTTTAAAACTCAACTAATCTTATATAGGTTTTTGAAAGCTGATTCCCAAACCTATGCAGCCATATTTACGCAAATAAATGTTTAGTTTCGCTGAATCATAAATCGCATTGGACTTGAAATGGAAACCATTTTAAAACATTTTCTAACTAGAGATTCCGATGTCGCATAAAAACTTTATTGACACGTATCATCCGACTAAATGTGGAATATAAATATATAACAGCTCGAAAATTTAAAGCTCGCGCAAATGCAGCACAATAGCAGCTAATCGATTATTTCGTCGCGCTGTCATCTCGAATGTCCTTGGACGAATTCGTACAATACAACACAACATAACACACCCACACACACACACACCCACACACACACACACACACACACACCCACACACACGTGTGACGATAATCCGACATTTTTATAGCCGCTGCCGTAATACCGCGAAAGCAGCGTGTAACTGTCAATTAACGTTCGGCCACTCGTCGTGAAATTTCCTTGAGACCATTTCGATTCATACTCTATTCAGATCGTATACGGATTTACTTTCTATATCTCCTGCTCGCTTTGATCTGGACAGAAGAGAAACACAAGCTAAAGGCAAACACACGCAAGGGATTTTAACTGGGTCGGACATTCGAAAGGTGGCCAGTTTTACTGATTAGCTCTCGCGCGCTCTCTTCTTTTCTATCTCCTGTCGATTTATTCAAATCCTTGGTACGATGTCCATCGAGGGATTATAAAAACCCTTTGTACGACTCTGCATATGCTGTCATACCTTTGGTGCATTCCTTTTACTGATATTCCAAACGAAATAAGGAATTAGCGTCTTTTTGGTCGGCGCTTATCAGCGGCAATCATCTCGGAATGAACGTTGCACACGTCTGCAGTATGAGGAATGTCAAAGAATATTTACAGGATATTTCTGCACATCTGTCAAATAATGAATACAAAAAGCTTATTTTAAGCTTATTACGTTTCAGAATTCTGTCAGTATGTGGACATCGATTATGTTAATCATAAGGCTTATAAATTGTCATTGCAGGAATCTATTTTTACATGTGTCATATATATATATATATATGGGCGCAGGTGCTGAAACAACTCGTTAAGTTAATTTATATATATATATTAGTGCACACTTTTATATTTTCAAAATTTCCACCGCTCTCGCAGGCCATGTCCTAGGAAACATCCAATTTGGCGCAATCAGAGAGCAGATTCGACGCGCAGTCCAGCAATTGAATTCGTAATTTATCATCCCAAAGTGACGCTGTCGGCGATACGTTATATGCGCAGCTCTCGCCACAGGTAAGGGTCAACCGTATACGCACCCACACACACACACACACATACACACACACACACTTATACAGATACATATGGCAACAACAACGGCGTGTCGCTCCTGTCAGCTCAACCAGCGGATAAAGAGAAACCATATTATTCTCGCCGTTCCCTCGGGGGGACTACGAGACAGTCTGCAGAGACCAACTCGTGCTCTAAAATCCCCTCCCTATATACGACGCGTAATAGTTTATACCTCGCACATTTCGCACGCGTACACACAGGCTTATATATACATATTCGAATCGATCTAATCCGCGTATACTCGGATCATCACGCATGCACATTACGCGCGGCGATGACGTGCGTCCCTCTCTCTCTCTCTCTCTCTCTCTCTCTCTCTCTCTCTCTCTCTGTCTTTATCTCTGCACAGCCTTCTTCCCCTTTGCCTCTTCCGTGACGCTTATCTGTCACGAATCGCGGGCTGAAACGAAAAAAGAACGAGCAGAGCGCGTATATCCTGCTTTTCAGCGGCTATCTGTGTGCGTGAAAGTGTGCGGATGATGTCAGCGTCGCCGGCGAGAAGAAAAAGTATACAGACAACTGTATAGACAATTAAAGTCTGCGTCGAGTTTTAATTATCGCATTAACGTCACATTGGAAAGGACACAGGAACGGTGATCGGGCGAAAGTATGAAAGGATGTCGACCTCGATACATGGTTCGAGACTATATTATTACAAATCGATGTAGCGCGGACAGCAGTGGAAACTATGAGGAGAAGAGGCGCCTAAACATGCGTGTACATGCATGTACGACTGGTGTAATTGTCGTGTCACTCAAGAATAGCCGAAACCTGAGGGCCAACCAGTATATATACAGATATATATATACGTAGATATGTATGTATAGGTATGGCTGAACTTCTCTCGCGGAACGGCAGTATATATATGATGGGGAACAAAGAAGGTAGGCGTCCAAGTCGGAGCCTCAGCCTGGCGCGGCTCTTTGATGTTGTACGCGGGAGCGACGCAGCCGAGGAGATACGGCATCGTCGGTCGTCGTCGCGCCTGGGCCCCGAGTCGCCGCGTAACCTGTGATTAGCCGCGGGAAGCGACGCAAGAGCGAGTGATCTACTCTTTTTGTCCGAGAAAGAGAGAGAGAGAGAGAGAGAGAGAGAGAGAGAGAAGACGCGCGGGGGCTTTGAAAATTATTTTTCGGCGCTGCGTGTCTAAGTACTCGACCGCGCTAGTGCAGGAGAGCGCGGCTCTTTTTAGGGGCTTGTAATTGACGGCTCGTCAAGCGATGGATGTATGGAATAATGGATGGAGAGTCTGACTACGATTATGTATTTCTTTAATTCGGTGCTTGGTGCTGGATAGTTATATAGTCTGGGCTAACTGGATTATTGGTATTGTGGGATTTTCCTTTTCTAGACGTGATTTTTCTGACTGCTCTGGGAAATCGAGATTTTTCCGAGAGTTCCGGAGGATCGCCGGTGGTCATTTTTCGTTTGGGTTGGCTTTTAATTTAGTATTATTTGAGTAAATGTGTGAGTTGGTTGCAGGCATGAAAATATAGGGTTTCGTGCGGGCGCTTGATTCGAATTTAATGAAGCCGTACTTTTGATCTTTTGAGCGTATTTTGTCCGCCGAACACATTTTAATGCGAATGCAATCTTCAAGCGATTTGCATGTATAATTGAAAGTGTTAAAATTGGGAGCTGTTATGGTCTGAAAAAAAAACATGATGTGGAATCACGACAAATTGCTCAGTTTAATAAAGTGTCGATTTAACGGTAATCGCGCTTTGAAATTCGTTTAGACTGTGAATTATACAAATTCTATATCATTTTGCTCAAATCGTCAAAAGATATTTACCGTGATTGCATTTTAAAAATTCCTACGTTTTTCTACATTCAGAAATGTATCCCTAAATTTCCTTTTTATTCAGAATATATATATATATATATATATTTATCAATTTAATAAGAATGGGATTGATACGAATCTCTTACTTAAAAAACTGGTTTAGCAATTATTTCCATTGCATCATCAGTAATATCTACATATATTAAATTCCACGGAAACCGACCAATTTGAACGTTGAACAATTTAAAATTCACTCCCATGAAGAAATGCATATAGGGCAGGTTGGCGAATGTACTTGCAAATAAGCCTGATTGAATTAACGCAGAAGCAGCGCTATCAACCTCTAAAAACCAGCATACCACAGTAAAATCATCCAAAATTTGCTAGCCAACATCCCAACAGCAGCAGCAGCAGGAGCAGCCAGTGACAAATGTCAAAACCACAGCGACAATGCGCACCATTCATTTCCATCCTGCACAGGAAGGCAGCCATGCGTGCGGCGTCACAGCTCGTCGTTAAAACGCACGGCGCGGATCATTACATGACCGCATAAGCATCGCGGCGGCGGCGGCGGCGCGCGCGCTTCTCCACCTCTGCACCGCATGCGAGCGCGGCCCTGTCGATTTTCCTTATTTTCCACGTGATTTATCCGACTTGGCGGCCGTTACGCCTCGGCTGCGGGACGATTTATAATCGGCTCTCCCTTGCCTCTCGCCCCCCTCTACTGCACATTAGCGCCCTCGTAATTGGCCGGCCGCGCGCGCGCACAACAGCGTCGTATCCACAAGATCGTATATTTTAATAATGACCTCCCGAGTAGTAGTAGCGGCGGTGGCAACGGCAGCAGCAGCAGCAGCAGCAGTAATAGTAGCGGTACCGGAGAGCAGTGCGGCGGTGGGCGGAAGCGGCGGGCAGCGGCGGCTCGTCGCCGTCTATATGCATCCTGTCCGACTAATGTCCGCTCGATTGTGATGCATCGAGGCTGCAGGGCGCCACGCAGCCGGGCGTAGGGCTGCAGAACTGCACACCGGCCCTTGATCTATATATTGGATTACTTAATGCGGACCGAGGCGGCAAGGAGGAGGTACCTGATGGGAGTAGGGGTGGTGGGTGGGTGGGGGTAGAGAAGTGGGAGTTAGAGCCGGGCAGCATTAGCACAGGCTCTGCCGCACTACTACTGTCTAATGGGGATTGCCTAATCTGTGGATTTAGGGGCCTTATATACGGCTCGCGACGGCCCTAATTAAACAACCTTTCACATCCTCCATATATATATAGAGAGAGAGAGAGCGAGAGAGACGCGTGGCTTTACGAGGCGTATGTGCGTGTATGCGGCGGTCGTGCGTTATCGTATTAGTCGCCGCCGCCGCCGCCGCGTGCGCGCGCGCGCGCGCGCCACTCGCGAATTAGTATTCAAATCCTTGGCGATTTCGAATGGGGAGTAGGCTGACCGGAGGGGGTTGGAGGGAACGGCAGGACAGTGTTAACGTTAATTGCGCGAGGACGCGTGTTACGTGGGTAGTGGGTGTGTGAGTTCGGCTCCGTGCGCCTGCAGTGTGTGTTCGCACCGTGCACAAACCGGGGTGCGAAGGCGTGCGCGAAAGAAAGGGGAATAATTAGCAGCTGGTGTGCAGGGCGCCGCAGTTTTTCTTGCGGATTATGTGTGGCGCGTGCGCGCGGCGACCATACTACTATATATATGTATATATACTCCTGCACGGCTTGTTATGAGAGTCGAGCGACGATTGCTATGCAGCCGAGAGTTGGCTTAACGAACGATGGATTCTCTCAGCTCTATGTGTGTATGTGTATATTTTGCATACAAAACAGACGAGGCGCTGATGCAATTGAAATTAATCGTTTTCTTACTCGACTTTCGCTGCCGTATAGTGGGGGAGCTCGTTAATTGAGAGGAGAAAGAAACTCTCTTGCGTACATAGTTCACGCTGCGGGTTAACTACTTTTCTATACGGTTTTCACCTGTTTTCGTTGAGCTTGATTTTTTTTTGCATTGTATAATATAGTATACTCCACCGCGCTCTTGTGCGGCTAAATTAATTGAGATTTTTAAGTACTCGCAGTTGGAAATAAATGCTCTTGATGTATTTGCGCAATTGCCTTTTCTATATCAGAGAGATGGTATAATATGTATTCAATAAACAACAATAAAAATAAAAAAGTTTAGCTTTCAAAAAATTAAAGGATTGAAATCTGCTCTGTTATAACATTTTCGGTGTATAAAATGTCGTCAATAGTAGAGCTGAAAGTGATCTATGAATTTTCTCAAGTTACTTAATTTCAAATATTATAATGAAGAGATGTTAGAAAATTGTTAACGACGGACGACTATTGTGTAATACGAGGTTTCACCCGTCACTTAAAATATTGCATAATAATGCGAACACACAATTTTCGTTCATAATCCAATGCGTAATCATTTCATCAACGAAGTTAAGCACCTCATTAAGTATCGCATAATGAATGTCAAACTTATATAAACTAGGCCAGTGTAAACGGATAATTTTACGCAATAGCTGCCGCGAATCGAGCAGCACGTAGAAAGCGTTCCGATAATTATCCTGGTTCATTCGCACATTCTAAAGTAAACAGCCGATATTATAAAAAAAAGAAGGGGACGACAGACGTGCCTTTGGAAATCGATAATCAAAATACACGTAACAAAGACATCAGAGCTCGATATCAATTTGATTTACATGGCATTTGTAGACACGTCAGCAGGATATGCACGCGGCAACAAAAAGTTCTCCGAATTAAACATGTATAGGAGGTAAGAAACGTCAAGCTTCCACCTGCAGCTGCGTAGTCGTTCTCAAAAAAAGTGTCCTTATTAAACGTATCACGTCGAGAAAGATACATATATATATATGATAGAGACGCACGCAAACACGCCTACACACGATTACGCGTTAAGTCCCGGGGCGATCGACGCATTGACAAACTCGTTCGGCACACACCGGCCTGGACAGCAGCAGCAACAGCAAAAGTCGCCGTTACGCTCGAGTGCGCGCTCGCGTTCCAATCGAACTTAATGTATCGATAGCTTCGATCTCTGCTTGATTTTTCTCTCTTTTTCATCCGTAAGCGGGCGCCGATCTCGAAAAGAACTTTCACGAATGACAATTCGTTGTATGTTTCTATATATATTGACTGTGAGTGTACGTGCAAGCACGGAAAATTTACGTAAGCGAGGCGCGAGACGCAAGGCTGCACCTCTGGAATGGTAAATTCAAAGCTGGATTGATTGATGAACTCGGTTATTGGCGGACTCTCTCGAGAATCTTTCGAGTTCGAGGCCGGGCCTAGTAAAGAAGGATGCTAATGCGCAGATAAAATCGAAAATTCAAGTGCAAAAAAGTGGTTGCAAGTTGTTGCACAAAGACAGCCCTATACTCTGCGCATTCTTTATTCGCGCGCGAAGGGTTGTGGACACTTGCTTCATATTCGGCTTATGCGAAACAAAGACGCGCGGTGACTATTTAGAATCGATTGTCTGACTTACACAATGGTTCAAGTCTGCACGACGCAGTTGACTCCATGATCTATTTATTCAATTAAATCGACTTTCCTTTTTTACAAGTCTTTTTGCGTGAATGAACAAATTTTTACTTTCACTCAATTCAATTATTTACCGATGACCGGTGCGATGCTATGACTTGGATTATTTAGAGAGTAGGAGTTACACATCATTTGATTATGTACTCGCTGCGTATAAATCACAGTTGTTTCAATAATATTACAATTTAAACGCAGAGAAGTCGACGAATGATTATAAAAACAGCTTAATTCAATCAGATTTCGTTCAATCGGAAAGTATAAGCGTGTAAAACCATATTATTAATTTAATCCAACGAAATAATTCAACATTTGTACAGTACGTCTATGTAAATATATGTACCATTCGTATGATTACAATTATATATAAGCTTATTTACGGTAATGCTGCTTACAGTAATCCATATTTATAAGCACGTACGAATAAGAGGAAAAAGGAAAATATAGTTCAAGATTAGTAAAGCGCAAATATTGCTCATTAATAAAAGCGTGCCTAAAGTGCATTATTAACGTGCACAATCTTGCTTAGAGAGCGTATACGGAGAATAAAAAAGGCAAGCGGAGAATAAAAAAGGCGAGAGGACCGATCGAATGTCAACTTCGCTTTTTCTGTTCGTCCATCAAGTAAGCGCTCGAAAGAGCGCGAGGGAATGAGAAAGTGATGCTTAACGAACCGTCCGCACAGCGTCGGATCGATTATTTTGTACTCGCGCAACTGTTGTGACGCAGCTATTCTCCCGAACTTGACGCATGAGACAATTGACACGTAAAGACAAAAGTTGAATTAAATAACAAAAGGAAAGCAAAAAGGGAGACGAAAAAGCAACATTTTCTCGTCTGTTTATTTACTCTATTAAGCTACTATAGCACATGCATCAATCAATATATCCGAATATGTCGCGTAACTCAGGGAGTGATATGGAGTTGCAGATCACAGACATTAATTAATTACAAACATGCGAAATAAACTGGACACTTGAAATATATCGAAAATATTTTTGTTGTGTTGTTTATAAATTTGAAATTGATGAGAAATTCGATTATATTTCGATAGAGTAAGCAGTACGTTGTAAACAATACCGCGTTAAGAAAATGAAAATAACTGCAATCAGATGTCACAGATATAGTCCACAACTATGTTTGATTTCATAGAATCAATCGAATATCCACATATTTTTAAGAAAAATTCCGAGATCTTACCAGATCTTATCTAAATAACTCGGTGTCCATAAGAGACGACTCGATTGAAAGAAAAATACACGTGACCATCCAGCAGTCGAATATCGTCGGCAACAAAGCGGGTCATAACATTCAGCGGGCCGCAGTCACCGAAAATGCGTTTGCCCGTGAAAAGAGCAAATGACTCGACGTCCCCCGCCTCCCGACGAGTACGAGCCATTTGTCGCGGGAGCTGCACCGACACGATAGAGCGAAAGAGTCGGCAGCAGTACCTGGTCCACATCATGGGCATTTCGCGAGCGCGCGGTTCATCGAGCGCCTGTACCGCATCCATGCAGCAGCAAACGACAACGACGTAAGCGCGCCTCCGCGTATGGCTATTTCCATTTTTTACAGCTCTTAAATACAGAGACAGAGAGATGCGTCAGATTGTGTGTGCTCACACACAGAGGCACAGAGTTCGTGGGAAATGAGTAGTCGAGGGCGGTTACCGGTCGAGCCGCCGCCGCGCCTAATGTGCACCTTTGAAAAACACACGTTCATGCACACGAGCTGCCATATGCACACGTAGACCGCGGTCCTCTACGTCCACAGACCAACCACTCGTTTACACACACATATAGGCATATTCACGGGCGCGCGTGCAAACTCGCGTGTTATTTCATCCTTTTCGTACCGCGTCCACGGAGGGCGAAGGGATGCACACAGCGGCAAAGTGCGTATTACCTAAATGTGTGACGCGTATAGAACGGGCTGACCGTCTCTTTCTCCTAGACGAATCCTCGGCGATTCGCCTCATTTGCCTACATTAATATGCCCTCTTTTCTCGGCTACAGCTCTCGGAGAGCGATGCTACGGACTCTTGTAATGGGGTGCATGCGTGCCGGCTTGTGTATCTATTCGCAAATTATCGGCCTTCCTCTAATAGATCCGGCGGCGGACGGCAATTACGCTATTCCACAAAATAACGGCGGTGGCGGCGGCTGCGGTTCAATCCGTCGGGGCTTTTTTTTTTCGAAAGAGACAGAAAGCTGGAAGAAGAAAAAGTGTAATTTCCACGGATGCCTTTTAATTTGGGTCAAATGTGTAATTCGTGGACTGCGGGGATATGTCGAGGATATAGCGAGAGTAGGTTCCGTTTCGCATCGGCGATCTGTGTGTGTATATATATATATATGAGTTTTTGTGTCCGTATGCGTATGTTTTTTTCTCCATAAGCTTCGGAGCGGTTCTCCCGCGCTTTCTCTGTATGCGCATGCCTTTTTATGCTCCACTTTGCGGTGTTTTTTTTTCGTCGTTTTGCGCGCACCGTATAGTTGCCACTCTAATGGCCATGTGTTTGCATAAATTACGCGCGGCGTTATAGTGAGCGAGCCGGTTACGTTCTTACTCTCTCTCTCTCTCTCTTTTGTCCCTGTGCTCTCTCTCTCTCTCTCTTTCCGTGTGTATTCCCTCGCACACACACAGGACTATTTTAAACCGCGCGCGCGGTCGTTACATATACACGGACGGGCTTTTCGCATGCAATAGGTGGGCGTATTTCGGTATTATAATGATAACTTAGCCCCGCGTATTAAGTCGCTTCGACGGCGAGTATACGAATTTCAGAGAAATTCTTATATATGTGTGTGTGCGTGTGTGTGTTTGTGTAGCCCGTCCTTTTCTATATCGAGGGACTGGTGCTTTGTTCTCCAAAACGCTCAGGCTATGTGTTTGTCGTCTCGACTTTTTACTTTCCTTAAAGCACGAATTATTGCGTCAATCCGTTCAAGCGAGTTTGTTTTTAATAAGACATAAATAAATAACTTTTCTAATTGTTTGTTGACGTCTGTGCCCGAGAAACATTTTCCTTCAAATGAGCTCTTGGATTAAACGCAGCTTTTCTTATGTTGTACACCTATACTTTACTCGGCGAGCTAAGCCCCATAGTAGATTTCAAGGGATAAATAATTTAACGTAGATTAATCACTTTATTCTGTTGGTACTAACGTATAAGAGAATAGTAATAAATGAATCAATTTGTCAATTTTTTAATAAACGTTGTTTTAACGTAATGATACTATGATTTTAATAATTAAAATACATCTCCTTAAAATTATACAATAACTCGTAAAATTCGAATGGGAATCCGCGCTTAAAGTAGTAAGTAGACACAACTAGAGAGTTTAGTAGTAGTAGAGAATAATACATAGTAGACACAAAAAACGAAGAGAATTTCGCAGAGGAAGAAATTGCGACGAAAATTAAACAATCAGAGTTATTAAAAGCAATTAAGAACATCACCATTGCTCGCGTGAGTCCAAGAGAGAGAGATAGAAAGAGAGGGGGGAGCTCGCATTACAGTACATTATGTACGTACAGACTGCGTGCCCTAAATGAATATTGCGCAATAAGTTAAATTTACGGGAAAAGCCAGCGAGCTGGAGCAGGGACTCCAGTGGTGGCCGCATTACGCTAACAAATTCAAATTGCAACACGTCGAAGAGTGCAGAGACCGAGAGAGAGAGGGAGAGAGAGAGGGAGAGAGAGAGAGAGCAATGAATGCACACTGCAGTCGCCATATCCCTCTCGAGAGGAGAAAATCCACGTCCACGCACACATGCAGGAGTGGAGGCAGTAATGCAGAGAGAGAGAGAGAGAGAGAGCCGCAGAATCCCCATCATTCGGATGGCAACGATCATTCTCTGGGAAGGAGAGTCTACAGCAGCCGAAAGAAAGGGCAAACAGCAGCGATTCTACCTACGGGGCCGGGGCTTATTAACCCCGCTAATGATTTCTCATTTCGATTAATTCGAGGAAAATGAGTAATGACGAATGGCGGGGGAAGAGGAGGGGGGGATTGCATCAGAGCCAACTCCTGTGTAACATAGCCACTGTCTTTGTGTGTGCGCGTATGTGTGTGTGTGTGTGTATGGGTATTGCACGAGAGGCGTGCGCGTGTCGAGCGGGGCTCGCGCCGTAAAATTGCCGCAGCGTGAAACTCACTCTCGGTACCGCGCTACAAATTGCATTACCTAATTTCGGCCGCGATCCGCACATGCATGCGCCTCCCTTGTATACAGCAGTCGTGCAGCCTCTCTCTCTCTCTCTCTCTCTCTCTCTCTCTCTCTCTCTCTCTCTGTCTCTCTCACTCTCTGTGTGGAGAGGGCCGTTTATGAGCGGACCGTTCAAAGCCCGGCCTTCGTTTACCATCCACTATACACATTCTTGGTCGCGAGCGCGTGATATCCAATTTGACGCAAACGGCTGCCGCACCACAACACACCGGCGTTGTACGGGGCGCGCGAGTACCGAGACCTGCCCGCACTTCATCCCCGCTTTCTCCTCCTCCTTTTCCTCCTCCTACAACGTTTCTCTCGGTGCTTCGTGGGATGAGCGAGATTTCTGAAAAGGTTGCAGCACGGCAGCAGCTCGCATGTGCTTTGCGGATGCGGAGGAGCGAAATGGCGCCGCGCGCTACACTGAAAGAATAATTTAGCGCGCGACAAGCAGGTCCCCGACGTTGTAATCGCTGGGAATTTCGGGTTTGATGTGGTTCACTTGCTTGTTGTTGCTACTGCTACTGCTGCTGCTTTATGATTAATTTATGAAATGGCTTGTATATTGTACGCAAATTTTGAATTTTCTTTCAAGTTAAAGCTCCTTTTGATTGCACAAAGTTTCTCAATGGAAAAACCAAAAAAAAAAAGTAGAATTGTTTGGATGAAGTGTACGTATATAATTACAACCGCAATGAAGAATTCATTGGGTTTTTTATTATTAACGAGCTTTTAAAAACCATATATCTAAAATTATTTATTTTTTAATCAGTTCTTTTCACCAAATGATGTAACTAATAAAAATTTATATTGTTATAATTTCTCTCAAAAAAATTTCATTGTGTAGCTTAAATTAGAAACTTTGGTCGATCTATTCATTTTTACGCCTAAATATGCCTAACGTACAAAAATTCTTTAAACTTTCAATACAAGTCCAAAAACCTTTAAAGATTTATTCATTAAAAAGATCATTATTAACACGTTAAGTCTCGGCGGCAGCGGCACACACTACAAAATAATGAGTATACTTTTAATTAAGCGAGACGTTAACCCGCGCCAAATGTAAACGCGCATTCACACATCCATAGTAACGAACCAATGTTTACTCAAACTGATTGCACTTAGGGCACACGTTCTCTCTCTCTGTCTCTCTCTTTCTGTCTCTCTCTCTATTCTCGGCCAGACGGAGAATTACGCGATTGCTTTTTTCAGGCGCTCGTGCAGGAGCCCGCCGCGCGCGAATAAATTACATCTGCTCCTTCCCATTCTCGTCCCTTTATCTCCTCTCTCTCTCTCTCTCTCTCTCTCTCTCTCTCTCTCTTTCTCTATCTCCTTTCTCTCTAAGACTTAGGCATCGAGGCGTGAGCGCGTCTCCGTTGTAATTTCAAGAGGCGCCCGTGTGTCGTGCCCTCGGATAGCTAGAGAGCGAAGCACTCTCGCGAACGCGTATAAGAAAAAGCCAGCGGGCGCAAAGTTAACCGAGGGTGAAAGTACAAGCCGACGGTCTTCTTCGTGGACACGCTGCTGCTGCTGCTGCCGTTGCGGTCTAGAGAAAGGGAAAAAAGGAAGAGCGACCGGGGGATGAAAGTAAATGGAAAAGCGGTGGCGAGGTGCAGTGTAGCCAGCCGGAAGTCCAGGCTTGTATAGCGGAGAGAGAGAGAGAGAGAGAGAGAGAGAGAGAGAGAGAGATGGAGGGAGTACCGATTTGCAGTCTGAATGATTTATCAAGCTTTTGTCCAGACCCGTTGATACAATTGTGGATTTAATTTGTGTTATTGGCGGTGCAGCCTCGGGGCTAACTTTTCAATCGGCGTCTTATATATTTCCTAGTGCGCGAGTTCGAATCGAGATTGAGAGATTATGTTTCAGGGGAGGTAATTGGACTGGACATTTTGTTCCGCGCACGCAATCCGGGAAACACGAGAGTCGCCGCTCTTTTTCTTGGGAAATTATTATTGTCGACGTTGGAATATAGCTAGGGTAACTTTAGCGGTAATACTCACTCCTTTCTTAGATTTTGGATTAAGTATATTTGCGGAGCTTGTTATCGTCGCTGGACTTAGAACCAGCAATTTGACTTTCTATAAAACGCGTGTTGGTAAACGTAAGTTGATAACTTTTCTAATTACACGAAACGGGAGGTGGCTGCAAAAGTTCCGTCTTAGCAGCTGGATTGCGCTAAGAATTGAGTTGTTAACCAAAATAGAACCATTACATATAATTAAATTCAATGAAAAATAGCAGCGACGATACAAAATTTCAACACTATACAGTTTGAATAAATTCAGCAAGAAAACTAACAGTTTTCCACTAGAATAGCTGCTGTTGGCCGACTAACTTTTTTCAAGAGTTAATGTAACTAATTCAGTCCCTCCACCTCGCAGCTAAGGAAGAAAATCAATAGAAAAACCGGGATCACCTTCTAGTTTCCTTAGAAGCTGTCATTAGAGCCAGTCGGCGAAATTCGGTGTGCTACAGTCGAACTCTCGTTCCACTCAAAGTTCCCATTTCCTATGGAACTTGACAATCCCACCGCGAAAAATTCATCCCCGGTCACGCACGACTGGACTTTCCCGTGTGCGCCAGGGCGCACAAAAAAAAAGAGGAATGAAGCTGTGAGGGGATAAAGCGCCGCCTTCTCACCGCGCAGTCCTTGAAAAGCCAAAGCGGTTGCGGAGAGCTTCTCCTTCAACGTCTGCATGCATCGTTGATTCGAGAATGCCGCCGTCGCGGCGACTCCCGGCGAAGATCAGTAGCTTGCGGTCGTCGTTCTCTCTCTCTATACGTGTGTGCGTGCGTAAGAGGGAGAGAGAGAGAGAGAGGTTTAGATGCAGGATTTTTGCACGCTCGCCACCGCCACCGCACAGTAAATGTTAATCCCACAACTCGTAATCCAGCGCGAGCAGCAGGTAATGGCTGAATCTCGGAGTCTAACTGTAATTATAGGGATCATTTAATGGATCCCATCTCTCTTTCTCGCTCTCCCTCGCTTGCTCGCCGGTTGAGGAACAAGAGGAAGAACTAGAAGAAGAAGAAGCTGGAGGAGGATGAGAAGGAGGAGGAGGACAGACAGGCAGGATGAGCTCTTGTGCCTAACTTTGGCCATTCCTATGTCTTCCCTACCTCCTTACCTCTCTTGTGTCTATCCCCCTGTACACGTGCGTGTAGATATTGGGCATTCCCCGTAGAATGTAAATGTAGGAAAAATTTGAATAAACGAAATTTCTCGTAGGCAATTGACGGGAATGGAGGCTGGAGATGATGGCGAGGCAACTTTGCTCGTACGGTTTCACTTTGATTAAAATGAACACCGTTTTGGATTTTGCAAATCGAATAAGAGTAGAATCTCTTAAGCAAATACGCATACAAAGATTATTGTATGTTTACTATATGTGTTAGGTATACCAAACTAAGTAATATATACCTTAACTTTAACACAGAATGCACCACGTACACACGCGTTATACGCGCGTATAAAGGAACAGCGGAGCATAGGTATCGCCGCTATCGCGCGTGCGAGAAGTCCATTTCTTCTTCCTAATACTTTCAGAGATTCCCTCTCAGCCACAAAGTCTCAGGGATAGGCCAAGGAGAAAAAGAGACAGAGAGGAAGAGCGAGAGAGAGCGAGATAGAGGAGCCGAGCTTATTACCACAGCTCAGATGGAATGAGTAGGCGGTGGTCGGACAGACAGAGAGAGATAGAGAGACAGGAGGTGGAGGGGAGAAGGGTGAAGGAAACGATAATTTATGTCAAATAGTTTAAGCTCTTTTAAGTGAGTCCCTCTCTCGCGCCACAGGCTCAGCCAGACGCTCGCTTCCCTCTCTCGCTCTCTGCGCGCTGCAGAGCAAAATCCTTCGCGATGGCGATTCCCGTGCCCAAAAAGGACCAACGATCCCGAGCTTACGCTACCCTCCCTCTCTCGCACAAATACACTCCACGTATACACCATATATATCTATATATCTAGACGTGCGTGTGTGTGTAGAGCTCAACGCATATACACACACAACACATGTAAGCGCGCGTAAAGACGTTCCTTTTCCTCCCCTCGAGGCTCTTCTTTCTAATTTCCGAGCGCTCAAGGAGGTGGGAAAGACCTCCTTATTACGGACACTGCGAGCGTAGCTGCTGCTGCTACGGTGCGCGCAACGATTAATAAAGCGAACGTCCACCTCTCACTCTTGCTCTCCCTGCTTGCAGAGGGTATGGCACCCTGTGTTTTTTGGAGGGGGGCTCCAGCGCATGCGAAGCGGCCGAGATTCGACTAACCGCGCGCGTGCTCAAACCTATACACTTGTCTCGTGTTGTTCGCGCGAGCACGCGTTACCTCTATATCTTTCCTCGAAATGACGGTCTCTCCCGCGAGCGAATTCAAACGGCATGCAAATTTTTTTCGCCGCCCTTTCTCCTCCTCGACTCTTCGGCTCGTCGTTGTCTCGCTCTGCGCTCTCGCGCGCGCCAAGTCTCTCTTCAGCTCGCTTTACTTCTTCTTCGTCCTCTTCTTCGCAGAAATCCGGTTAACGACGACGTTCCCTACTTCTCCTTCTTTTGCTCCGACTTGTGTGCGCCGCTACTCGCCTCCGGAGTCCGCCTCTGTGCATATACATTATACAACAACGTGTGTGTGCGTGCGGTGGAGTTCCGAGAAAGTCGATTTCGTGCGCTATTCCCTCTCTCTGTCTCTCCCCTTCCATTTCGACTATGAATAGTTTTGCGGGGTCCCTTATTGCGAGAGGGAAAAAGAAAGCCGGCGACCGTTCGTTCCTCTGCCCTTCGACCGCGATATTTCGCGCGACTTTTTTGCCCGAGCTGCGCTCGCCCCTCGTCTTCTTTGAGGACCAGCCCACATATGGGAGAAGCCGAACACTAAAGAAGAGAGAGGAAGAGGGAGAGAAATGGGCCTCGTCTCCTCCCTTCTTTCGACTGCTTCGCTATATACACGCGGCAGCGGCGGTTCGCGAAAAATAAATCGTCTTGGTTGCTCGTGTGAGCTGCTGCTGCTGCGGTGGACTTCAAGGCTCTGCGGTTCTCTCTGCTCTGCTTACGCGGACTGCGTCAATTCTCATTTGCCAAAGCCTACCGCAGCTTTTAGATTGAGCTCTCGACCTGAGGAAGAGGGAGAGAGAGAGAGAGAGAGAGAGAGAACCAGACTCAGGAGGAGAGCTCTTTTCTATTTATTTCCTTTTGCTCCTCTCGTCGACATTTTTTTTATATATATATATTTCGTAAGTCGAAGCAAGAAGTGAGGGCGGCGACTCGACGCGCTGATGAGCTTTTTGGTACTCGAGGGAAAAGTCTCGAGAGCTGGAGGGAAAGAGAGAGAGAGGGTATAAGCTCCAGTATTGGGTATACCTTTGTTGATGGTGAAATTGTTCTGAAATCTTCTTTCCTTGTTTTCTTTTTTCCTTCCTTTTTTTCCGGCTTCGCATCGGAGAGGAAATATGTGCAATAATCTGAAGCTTCCTTTTATTTTGTCGTTTGTTTTTCACTTAGGCTTAACCGGGGTTTTAAACTTTCATCTCGTCGCGCTCTGCTGGGCAATGTTTGCTTTATCGTTCTGATGGGTTCCTGTATATATTTCGGGGTCTGCTGCAGGCTAATGAAAAAGTATTATTATTAAATAAAACAGCAGCGGCGTAAGACGAAATTGCCGTGGGCAGTCGCTCGTAAGCGATCAATCACGTGAACTGATATTAAGTATTTAGTTTATAAATTAAAAAGAAAAGGAAAAAAAAAATAAAGAAAAATGGTAACTGTTATTTTTGTGTTAAAAACATGTTATATACGAGTTGTACGAATTGCTGACGAGAAGATTGGACGAAATTTTTATTAGACAGAATTTAATGTCATTTAAAGTATGACTGCTGCACGAACGGGGCGTTTAGTCACGACATCAGTTGATTTATCATTAAAATATAGTTCACATTTTATTCATGCCGCGCGAGGACAACTTATCTCGCAAGATTTATTTAATATTAATAATTTACTTTAAAATTTCAGCGAATTTCGTGCTTCCTGCACCGTATATAATTTATTATACGAATGCGATAAAAAATTGATTTGGTACGAAGCGTATTAGGAACAAATTATTCATACTATAATTTCGTGCATTTTAACGGGCACAATAATTTATTATAATAAAAACGAGTTAAAATCTCTATCAATGATGATTGTATTTTTGGAAGGCTGCATTGTGTTATCACAGTTTCATTACTACCGATCTATCATTATTATTATGCATTGTTAACTACTCGGATTTCAACGCTGTAATTATGAATTTATTGAAATTTTCAGCAATTCTAAAATAATATTCAATCATTTTGCACATTACATATCGGAGATGCGCAAATTCTTTCAGCTTCAAGAGCAAGAAATCCTCTTCGCGGCCTCTTTAATGGCTCAGCCACAATTAGGAAGTGACTAATACCGCGCGAGATAATTGAAAACAGCGCGAATACCAACCGAACGTCTTGGCTCTCGCCTCTTGCGTATCATTTCCTTCCACGCATTGTTTCTTTCTTTTTTATTTTCTCCGAGTCACCGAACGAGCTGCGGCGGCGACGTTTGCACGCTCTCGCACAGAGTCGTTTGCGGTCTCTCTCTCTCTCTCACTCTCTCTGCCGAAGCTCGCGTTTCTGCGCTGCCGTACTGCGCTCTTATTACGTGCATTACGTGTGTCTGTGTGCGTGTACGTGCAGCCGGAGCAATTAAAAGACGTTCTTCGCCACCGCCACCGCGCGCCAGTCGGTTATTACGGGATGCGAGGGTAATTATCCTCGCGTGTGCGTAAGTAAAGCGCCGCTCTTCATCATCCTGAGAAAACAATTAAAATATTCAAAAGCCCGAGTCTGCATTGCGCTTTTAACCCCGAAATCGGGGGAGGGGGGAGAATTCGTCTTGACTCTATCTGGTGTGTGTGTGTGTCTGTGAATGTGTGCGCGTGCGTGCAGATTCGAGAATTACTGTTTGGGTACGCGCTCGCGCGCGCCTCTATATGTGCAATGTGTAGCTTCAAATGATAATTAGCACGCGCGCCAAATTAATCACGAGTGTTTGCACTTTAGCAGTTGCCGTTGGCTGTGAGGCCTGCCGCCGCTGCTGCCGCTGGTGCTGCTGCCCTGCGCTGCTTGCTATATGCGCTTTTATTTCGCTTTAGTTCCTAATACAACTATATTTTAATAATCGCTCATGTTAGATGCGTTTTAAATTATTTTTGATGAGCTGTTAATTAAATTGAACTGTGCAATATATGTGGCTAACTACAATTTAATTCTCGGGATTGATACTGCGCCATTTGAGAGATTATTGGCTTTCTTGGAACATTTCATTGCAATTAGAAAGTTGTCTAAACTGTAAACATAATATGTGACGGTCATTTACCAATAATAAATATACACGTGCATGATTACATTTAGTATAATACAAGTCTCAATATATATTTGAATGATTTATAAATATTTAAAGTTCAGTCCTTCATAAATTATTAATCCTGCCACCAACAAATTAATTTATTATTCTTATATTATTGGATATTATTTATTCCATCGTATCGCAATAATCGCAATTACGGAGGTAGAGCAAGACATTAACAACTATGATTCCTTTGGCAGGTTATTTGTGCGCCATTAAAACTAATATTAATATAAACAGGCTTGATCGTGGAATCATGTGAATAAAATAGGAGGCGACAACTTCCACGAAGAACAGACGTGTAATATCGAAAGTTATTATAGATATCGCGTTCGGTCGTGTGTATACAGTGCGAATCGCATGTCTATTTCCAAATCCATTCGTTATATCACGAGATCAATAATGGAGAGACACGCGATACCGTGACAATTCAGAAACGTTGCATGCTCCCACTTTTACATCGAAACTTTGACATGTTTCGATTTTCTATCACATTTTTACTTTTTCTACTGTCTGTCCCGCTGGGAGTCTTTTTTATCTATCATTTCCGCGATGCTGCTGCCTTTTTTTCTCTCTCTTTCTCTCTCTCTCTATCTCTTTTGTTTGCCCACCTCCCGCCTTTTTACCTTCCCTTTCCCCAGATTTTTATCGTTGTTTTCTCTCTCCTTCGTTCACTTTTTGTTTTTTTTTGTCTGGACTGTGTATATAGGTAACGATAAATTATTTATCACTTCAAGGGTTGATTTTAATCGAAATATACGAAGAAAATTGAAAATTTTTATATATTTTTTGTCGCTAATAGGAGAATAACAGCTCCCTCTTTTGAAATTTCAGTTTAAAAGTATTCTTAAGTCGCAACCACTGAATATACTTATTCATTTTTTTTTCTAATCAACTGTGTAATATTAGAATGTATTAAAAAATCAGATAATATTTAGTAGAGGAAGTTACGTAAGCACTTCGTCAAATTCCAATTTTAAGATTATTCTTCTACTAAAAGTTATATAAATTTACTAAATATTAATGAAAATATGCATGATCACTGACTATATTCAAAAGTACGTATAATCATCAAATAACTGTATTATACTTAAATGGTAAGTCTCTCTTTCGCGCTAAGTAGATTTACTTGATGCAAACAAAAATCTATTATGATATATAAAAGGAATATTTCTTCTTACTTGCAGATTATTTTTTTGTCAGTGTTGAACATCGAGTATCAAAGAAATTATATTAAAAAATCGCCAATTCAAGCTTTGAAATGCATTAATTATTACTTAGCTGTATGAACACAGTTTCGTATCTGTATTTCGCATCATAGGTACAATTGAATTCGGGTTGAGCTCTTAAAAAATTAAAACTCTAAATACTTACTTATTTTAGAAAATATGAAAATATGAAAATTCAATAGAGTAAAATGTGTGTATTTGTGTGTGTGCGGGTGTGTATGTGTATGTGTGTAAATGATTATTTTGCTCATTTTTTCATATAAAACGTTCGTGGCTTTCCGGTGAAAGATAAAACATTTGGCCGCAATGTGACGTCTTCTTTTTTTTCCAGCCACAGAAGCTCGCGCGGTAACTTTGCCCAGGAAAAATACACTCAAATCCAATAAATGTCTTTTCAAACGTTGTCATAAAAATGTTTAGTTATTTCAGAGTGGTATATTTTTATTGAAATAAATCTGCTTGTGGCGAGTCGACCGTTTATTTATGTATAAAAGCAAATAAATATATGTTTGCGAATCAAGTATTTCAGTATATATATTTTAAAACCAAGTCGCTAATTAATACCATAAAATATCACGCAAAGTGTAGTTGTTAATAAAATAATAATCGCATACTCAATAAAGTAAAATATATTATATAAATATCCATATTCGGCACAAAGAAATTATTTATTTAAGATATATTTTTAACGAAAGGAGATTCGGATTTATTAATATTGATTTTACGGCATAAATAAAAGCGAAGTCCATGGAAAGGTCTTTAACCATTGAAATTTTATTTTGTAAAAGTATATGTATTTAGATAGAATTTAATACAACGTGAATGAATCATGTCAATTATATGCATGAAACTACTACGAATCAAATGTACAAATACACGTATAAATAATATTACGTCTAGATAAAAAGTATATAGCGTTCCGAATTCGCATCCAACATCCCATAGTCTCCTCGTCGAAAAAGTCACACGGCTGCTGCACGCATGTCTTGCGGGAGAGCCTGATCGGCTAAAGTTTCGACGGCCTGCACAATACACAAGGCACATATCCCCGTTCACTCGCTCTACCTCAAAAAGTCACCAATAACTTTTCTCCCAAGTGTATGGAATGAATGCTCCCTCATCTCTCTTTCTCTCTCTATCCGGCACCTAAAATAAAAGGAGAAAAAAAAGTGCGCGCATCAGATCGACGTCTAGTTCATGTACCTATATCCGTCGTATATATCTATAGGAAGAAAGAAAGTTGGCGTATAGAGAAAAAAGGAGAGCTGGTGCGTCGGAGTGCTCCGACGGTGGTCGATGATCGGCGGGTAATGCGCCGCTAACTGAAAAAAGCTTTCTATGTACACTCGCACACACACACACACACACACGCTACTATATACTATCTCTTCCTTCTTTCTTTTCCTGCATCGTCTGGCTCGATTTATCTTTTTCTCTTACTATATACGCTAGTCTCGACCCCCTCTCTCTCCCTCTGGCATAAGCGCTGTCCTGTACGATAATGTCCCAGAGGTATACGGACTATGGCTATATGCACACCCACACCAGTGCGTAAACCTATATGTACATATATATAATATATCGGAGGGTGTTCGAGAGGAGGAGGAGGAGGTGGAGGGGCAATGATATAGTGGAGTGGGCGCGCTGTGTATAAGGACGGCGCACGGAGCGCGTGTCGCGTGTTTATCGAAACTCCTCCTATCCGGGATCCACTACTCGCCCCCGTTCCCGTGGGAGAAAGACTGTTTTCAGAAGGCCGTTATACTGCACCTGAAAAAACCTCCTTCTCCTACTTCGCCCACCTACCACTTCTTCTTCTTCTTCTTCTTCGTTCGTTCGTTGGTTCGCTCGAGATCTTGATGTTCTCCAACACCCCTTTGTCGCTTCCGTGCCTTGAGCGCGTGCTGAGGGTGGGAGAGGGTAAAAGTCGAGTATATACAGAGGAAAAGCGGCACGTCAGTGTCAAGGGTATATCACGGTAAATCAGGCGCGCGCCGTCTTGCTCGCTCAAAAGATCAATTTCTCCGTTCCTCTGTGTATATGTTGGTGTGTGTGTGTGTGTGTGTGTGTGTG
>UELV01079460.1:0-17752 GCA_900490015.1 Megastigmus stigmatizans | reverse complement strand
CCTCTCCCCCACCCCGCAACTTCCCATTACAACTTAAATTAATAAATAATGATAAATGTTATCTAATTTACCTGACTCTATCATTAAATTTACATTATTTCAATTCCTTAGAATGCATATGCAGATAAATATTAAAATCGTGATTAACGTAATTTATAAAATTTGGACGGGAAATTAATCGTCATTTGCCTTCTACTTATAAGCCCGGGAAGCTACCAAGTCGCCCGCACGCCCAGTTAAATTCCCTCGTTATAGTGCATAGGGTGGCCGATGATGTTGTTCAGTTAAGTCTCTTCATAGTTTTTTGTGTTTAGGTGGGGAATGCAGCTGTACACGAAAATGTACATATATAAATCGTACAATTTTGAAACTATTAAAATTATCATGAATAAAGTATCCATGTATCTTCCTGCGGAGTTCTTATTTGAGACTGAGTGCCTTAGGTTGTCATAGACAGACTCTTGTCTCTACATAGATATATGGTAGAAAGGATGCAAAGAAGTATGGAAAAAGGTATGGCAGAAAGTATGCCTAGAAGTATGGAAAAAGGTATGGCAGATAGTATGCCTAGAAGTATGGACAAATGTATGGCAGAAAGTATGCCTAGAATTATTGACAAAGGTATGGCAGAAGGTATGCCTAAAAGTATGGACAAAGGTATGGCAGAAAGTATGCCTAGAAGTATGGTAGAAAATATGCCTAGAAGTATGTCGAATAGGACAGATATATGTCGTGGAGTTGGTATCAATCAAAATTATCATTAACGTATTCATGTGTGTATTTGCAGAGTTGATCTTAGAGTGTGTGTGCCTAGGGTCGCTGAACATTGTGCCCAGGTAATTCGCTCCATAGGTCTTTGTGTTTAGAGATGGAACTCGGTCGGACTCGACAACTGGGTGCATAGGGTCGATGAACATTGCGTCAAGGTAATTCGCTCCATAATTTTTTGTGTCTAGGTAGGGAATTATGTCGTAATTATTACAAAGTTGAATTTGCTCAGCGGCTAAAATTGAGCAATTTAATTTTTCACTTTTCAAAAAATAATTATGTCGGTTCGTACTCTACTTGGTTCTCGAGCTTCTACTAATCATTTAGACTGCAGACAGATAAAGATTATCATAAGCTGTAAGTAGGCAAGCTTAAAAAACAGTTAATCTAGTATCCACCTCTTTTGATAATAGGAAAAAACCTAAGACAGTTTTACTATTTAAGTTAGTAAAACTTTTCATTTAGTTATAATATCGATTACTTATAACTGAATTAGTTTATATTATTTTATTGAGATTGAAAATAATAATTCAACGCTGAAAATATTCATCTACCGCCATCTATTATCGTTCTCTTTGATTTCTCTTCTCAATTGGCGATATCAACAAAATGACAAAACAGCACTCCGTAAGTACGTATAGTCCGTATTCTCCGTAACCTTAAAAACACTTTTTTCCGAGATCATTGAGTGAAGTTGACGCACTCGGCTCGGTAACGAGATGCGACAAACTCTACTTGATCGGTCATTTCAGTTCCGTATTTCTGGCAACGACGATGGGTAATAAATATTTCTAATATTTATTACAAAAGGATACAAATATTTTCGTTAACCAAAAACTACTATTTCGACTTATTTTTATCCCGTCTACAAGAATATGGCAGAAATATTCGCTAAAAAATTTTTGTCGGAAAATAATTTTTTTATCTTTTCATCCAAAAATTTTACATTAATTCTAGCTATACTATTATATTAAATTCTGCTTAGAAAATAACGTCGAATGAGACGTGCTACAATATTATTTTTCTATCCAGTGCCAAATAAACTGATTCCAAAAGTGGTGCGCGTTTATATTGTCACGGTGTACATATATAACAAATTTTGGGTTTAATTCATATTCATTCTAATATGCGATTTAAATTATTTTGGTTCTATGAAGATGATTCAGGTGTGAGAATTTGTAAAAATGAAGGTAATTATTATATATAGAAATTGGTTTAATAATTCCATGTATTCAAGTTTGTGTTTTAAATTATTTTATTTTTATAAATCTTTAATTAAATCTTCCTCTTGCAGCATCTCCTTAGCAATGCCATACGTTGAGCGCCATTTGTGACGTGACATCTCGCGTCCGATGACTTACTTCCTCTGGGATTCAAGGTTCCAAGTCAAGGTTCCCCCGTCCTTACGCCCATCGCAAAAATATCGTTCACCAATTTTTAATTAATGAGCGCCTAGTGAAGCGCTCTACTTCCCGGCTGTTGAGTGCTCTCTCTCTCTCTCACCCTCTTCGAGGAGATGCCGCTGAGCTGAGAAATACGCGAGTCACCCAGGGTGGTGACTAACCCACGGTGATTCCTCTTTCTCTTTCTCACTCTCAACTCGCAAGTCTGACTCGCTCTACCTCTATCGTTATCTTTCTCATGCTAATATATACATATATCGTCTCCTTGTGCATGTAATTATTTATTTACATATTTAAGTCACACTACGCGAATAGCAGCGTAAAGTATGACAAGACTATATTTACTGCGAATACGACTGCAGTTACTGCGAATACGACTGTATTTACTGCGAATACAATTATATTTACTGCGAATATGACTGTATTTTCTGAATTTAAGAATGACATTGCTTAGGCCTTCGAGTTTGTGGTATCTATTGCGCGAGTCGCGAATTTAAGAATGGACTTGCATAGGCCTGATTAAGTACTGCCTGTGGGTATTAAATTGCATGATGATTATCTTTCTTATCTTTTTATCGATTTTCGAAATTCTTTTCTGATTCTTTTCATTTACTTTTCCTTTGCGTATTTTTGATTCTTTGCAATAATATTTGTTGTCTGATTGTTCATTATTATTATAAACATCATTTCTTGCAGTTACATCGATTTTAAAAATTCTTTTAACTTTATTTTCTTTTACTTGTTTTTTAAATTTTAATTATGTACGCATATATGCGGTAACGGTAGTTGCTGCATTATATATAATTATTATTGATTATGGGCATTATCTCAGCTGTTTTCGCATCGATTTTTGAAATTTTTTTTGATTTCTTTTAAATTTAACTTCTTTTATTTGTTTTAATTATATATAGACTTTATAAAATAATATTTGTTGTTTAATTAATTATTATTAATGCTTATGAATGGTATTATTATTTACAAATAGCAACAGACAAATAAAGGCAGACAATGGACAGAAAAACGTGCATAAAGTGTAAGAGAAATATTTGGAAAACTTCTATACTGTTAAAATTTAAGACTTGTAAGCGTATATATCACGATACATGTCACAAATGGGAATTGATTGAGAGCGTTAAGCGTAGCATCCGAAATGTAAGTGGTATAATTACAGCACCTGAAACTTTAAAGAATTATCTCTGTGAAACATGTCTAAAACCGAGTGCGAAAGTTGATAGGGAAAGAGAAAAGGAATGGGAAAAGGAAAAGTCGAGAGAGGTTAGCGTAGAGAATCTTGCACTCTCATCACCACTTGCAAAAGTAAGCTTACCAAATATTTTTTATAAAAAAGATGATGAGAGTGAAACCCGAGAGAGCGAAAAGACTTGTAGTTTTAATATAGGTGGCACGATTAATTCGACCCCGGAAAATTTTTTTGATTCCGCTCTGTCTCAAGTCAACTCGGTGCGGTCTGTAACAAATGAAAAAATTTTATGTAAGTTGGATCAAGTACAGAAGACGTTAAATTCAATACCAACAATTGAAGTTTTGGTTTAATATATTTGTGATGGATTGCAGGAAATTAATAAAAGAATTGAAAGCCAAAATTCAGTGTTGGCAGAAATTCGGGCAAATCAGGCCGCGCTGGTTGATGAGAATAAAAAGCTCAGGGACAGAGTGGATTTGTTAAATGATAATGTTAAAAGTAATATTGAAAATAATGCAATTTTAAATTTTGTAACTATTAATGAAAGTTTTTAAAATCCTAGTGATAAGCTGGAATCTACGCTTCACGAAAAAATAAATAGTTTGGATGTAAAAGTATATTCTTTCATGAAAAGTCTGGATTTCAGTTTGGTTTCTAGGGTCGAAGGCATAGTGCAGACCATCTCCCCCACATTTTATGCCATCACAAAAAATTATTGAACGCGAGTGTGGTGGTGAGTCCGGCGAGCTTGTGATCTCAAGCTTGGTAGATTGTTCTACATCAGGCCTAGCGCTTGCTGATTACGCGTTTGTCGTGCTCAGTACTGTACTGCCTTCTTTTACAAAGGACAGTTTAGTATCTGTACGTCAGATCTCAACAAATGCTGTCAATATGTTCATGCCCACCCCTCCTACCATCTATTTGGGATATCGGAAACGTGGTTGGGTCTGACTGTCTCAAATGATATCATTCAGATGCCAGTTTATAAACTTTACAGGCAGGGCAGAAATATTAATGGGGATGGTGTCGCCCTATATATAAAAGAAAAGTTTAAGTCTACGCTTTTAGCAACATAAAAAATAGAAGGAAAAGGGCTGCAAATGAAACTTGAATATATTTTTTGCCGTGTCCAGGAGGGCGACACTACACCTATTTTTGCTTCAGTCATTTACAGGCCACCAAAAATACCCCTTATTAAGGATTCGGATATGCTAGATAGATTGCGAACAATACGTTTTGATTATAGTCATAAAATTATTAAGAATGCCGATCTCCTTAAACAAAGTGATTATGCTAAGTTCGCAAATTTTCAGCGGAGCTTTCGCTACAGTTAGTCCAGCATGGTGCCACTCATCATACACCCACGTTTCACACGTGGATAGAAGATATTCTTGTTGATGACAGTGATACTCTCGTTGATAAATAAAACATTCCGGCAAGCTTTCACAATAAGCATAATATCATTGAGGCTAGCACTTTGTGTCATGCACAACCAGTGAATAATGACACATTTATTTATCGAGATTTTAAGGGTATTTTATCCAATTCACTAGTAGAATATTGTTCTTGCTGTGACTAGTCGATGCTAAACGACGATAACTGTGATACTGAGTTTGCCCCGGACTATCTCTGTAATAATCTCATGGCAGCAGTTAATAAGTTGGCACCGGAGAAATGATTTGTGCCCAGAAATGGCAAACTGCCATGGCTTAGTGCAGAAATAGACCAGCTAAACAAAAAACGAGAAGCTACTTATCGGCGTTACAAACGGACAAGCAAAGCGGAGTATCTACTAGAATTCTAAAATTTGATGGATCTTTCTGACAAAACAACAGACGATGCACCGACGACTTATTACAACAACCGTCTGATTGATGCTCTTGAAAATGAGAATCTATGGAAAGAGTTAAGAGACCTGGAACTCCTCTCCAAGCAGAGAGAGGATTTGAATGGTTTTGCACCGGAGTAGTTACATGAGTACTTTGCCGGGGCGTCGATCTCTAATCGGGACGACAGTGAGAAAAGGGCAAGAATTATTTAGAACGCGCAGGAAAGCGGTTTTTCATTTAAACAGGTAACGACAGCAGATGTGGTTTTTGCCACCTCTCACTTCGTCACGGGCGCGAGGAGAGGATGACATTCCTCAAAGTGTGATCGTTAAGGCCTTCCCTGTCATGGAAGAGGGCAAAGGTAAGGCCTCTTAAAAAAAAAGACAGCACCAACATCGCTCACGGATTTTCGTCCAATTACCTTGTTTTTTTTTTTTTTTTTTTTTTCATTTCAAAGGTTCTGAAAAAGATCGTGCATGACCAGATTTAGGAGTATCTTTCAGAGGGTGGGTTACTAGATCCAAAACAGACTGGTTTTCGTAAGCATCATTCAATTCAGATTGCTCTACTCAGTCTTACAGAGCAAATACGGACTGGTATCGACAAGAAACTGATTACTGTACTTTTACTCTTTGATTTTAGTAAGGCATTCGACCCGATATCACATGCCCGTCTTCTTGAGAAGTTGAGATTGATGGACTTTTTCAGGACTGCACTTTGGTGGATCAACTCGTATATTTCAAGGAGAGAACAATGTGCTTCTACTAGTAACTTGGACAGGTCATCAAGGCGTGGCACAAGTTCGGATGTTCCGCAGGGTTCAGTCCTGGGGCCCCTGTTGTTTTGCCTCTACATCAACGACGTACGTGACGCCCTCACTCCAAATTTATATTCAGGTATCCCAAGAGTGTCTGGATGAGGGAATACGGAAGCTTGAGATGTCACCAAAGGCGATATCGGACTGAGCCGCTGGCGCTTCTCTAAGGCTCAACGTAGCGAAGATAAAAGCTTTTCGGTTGTAACAAGTATGTTACATAGTTTTTTTTTATCCGGTCCGCTGTGTTCGGCTTGGAGATAACGTCCGTACGCCCTTTTCCGAGACTGTTACTAACCTCGATATTGTGCTGGATTCAAAACTTTCTCGGAGGCCACACGTGGATATGATTAGGAAGAAATTTAAACGGATTTTATACGATTTGAGATTTTTCCGCCGGTACACCACTGAGGTGTTGCATAAACAACTTGCAACAGTTCCCAAGTGCAGGGTACGCATTTATAGAACTCTCTTCCTGCTGAAATTCATCATCTACCATCACTCAGTAGGTTCAAGACTGCTTTGAGGAGATTCCTTCTCAACTTAGATTAGATTGTTAAATAAAGGTTAAGCGACATGTGAGCCTGTCCTAATCTTGTACATCGTCCTGTCCTAATTTATTATCCTTTATATCATTATTCGAGTATGCATGTAATTTAAAGAAAGAATGGACAGAGGTTGTGCAATTAATGGGGTGCGAATGCTTGCGCAATCTTGCTGTAGTTTGTTTGTAGACTATCTTGTATATACATTTAATTTATAAAGGAATGACACGATAGATTTTAAAGACTGAATTTTTACTGTATTTGTTATTTATCTGTGATATCACTTTTTTTTTACATGTATTTGACTGAACTTTAGACATAAGCTAAATTCTCAATCAGTCAGATTGCCCATTAATATTGATTAGACTGTAAGACCAATAGAAAAATCTTTGTCAATAGAGTTTATAGTAGAGTACAGTCGACATAAGTAATATTTCTTAATGTTTAGACATAAGCATGACTGTGATATCCCAAAGCGAGAAAGAATGCATAGTATATATTAAGACTGTATTTAAATTTGGTAAAAAGTTACAAATAAACATTATATCTATCTATCTATCTTTCTCCCCCCCCCCTCTCTCTCTCTCTCTCTGTGAGTACCACCGGTCGCTTGTGTGTCGCTCTGTATTTTGTGACATATTTCTGTAGTTTGTGGGCCTTTAGGCGTCTTTGTGTAGCAGCAAAGGCATGCGCTTTATTGCTTCCAACATTTCCCAGATTCATTGGCGTTGACAAGTTACAGTCAGTGGCATTGGTAAAAATCATCTTTTTCCGAAAAATCTTCTCTAACCTCTTTTCCGATCTGGATCGATTTTGCTGAGTTAACATCGATATTATCACGCCACCATCGGTAACTGCTTGAACTACATTATTTTCCTGGATGTTCACTCTGCCGATAATGGTTTCTGATAACGAGGATAGCACCAGACTTAAGCAAAAGAGAGGGGAGGATGACGGCACACACGGGGCAGGCGACAATGCCTCACCACAGCTGTCGGCCAGCGATGTTCACGATTTGATGCAGAAAGTTTGTATAGATTGCGATACAACGCTTTTATGGTTTGATAATGAAAGATTATCTGAGCGCAAAGACAGAATTCGTGAAGCGATAAATTCATTTTGCAATACACTCACATTAAAATCAAGCTCTCATTAAGTGATGTTAACACGTGAAAATGTATCGAGTGCATATAAAGGCGTTTTATCCCGTGTATGTAACAGCGTTGAGCAGGTCACGGCCGCTCGTGCAAACCCAGGCCAATTAACTCCTAATATGCTTCTTTGCTTGTAAAACCACTTGGAAAATCGCGTCTCATTCGTCCGTGGTAAAACTTTTTCTATAAGCGCATCTGAGCGCATCGTTGTAGGCTCGTGCGAGCATGCCAAGAGTCGATACGCGACCGCTCAAGCGACTAAAGAGGCTTTACAAAAGTCCATAAATCCCGTGTAGCTAAAAATGAACGTTAGGCGCGTAACTCTCGGTCCTTCATGCTCGTTCATTGTTGAAGGAGAGTCAATAGACAAATCGGCGATCCCGAGTTTCCCTTCGTTTATCGAGTCTGGCTTCTACGGACGACTTTAAGGTAGTATACATCTAGCCGGCCCGTGATAAAAAATCCCGCAGATGCATAGTAGAAATGCAATCGGAACACAGAATTCGTCTGTGTAATCGAGGAAAGATTTGTGTAGATTGGATGCTATGCTGGGCAGATTCGATCATATCGCAAGTACATGCAAAAACAAATCGCAGTGCGGACACTGCACTGAAGAGCATGAGGATAGAAATTATAACGCGAGATTGTCGTTAAAATGCGTTAACTGTTCTACGGCCGGTCTCTCGAGTACTAGCCACTCGGGCTTTGATAAGGCAAAATGTGCAATATTACGTCGGAGAATCGATAGGAAAGTTTCACTAATTAATTATGGGCAACAATAACGCGAAATTTACCAAAATTGACCACATAAACGCTTAATCGTTAGAAGCGCATTTCATGGAGGTTCGGTCACTCATTCTCGACGATCACTTGCATGTATTGGCAATTAACGAGTCTTGTCTTAAACGCAAAACACGCTCAAAATTATTTTGCATTCTTGGCTATCAATTATTGCGGAGCGATAATGTTGGTAGGGGAGACGGAGGACTGGCCTTTTATGTTCTCAAGTCGATTAATGCTATAATCATTGCATACTCACCGCGACCAGATGCTTACGCCAAGCGGCCTGGATATCTCTTTATTTTGCTCGACATGCATACTGTCAAGATTCTCGCGGCTGTAATCTACAATGCACCTAAATTCGAATACTGGTCGGATGTCGAGGAAGCTCTATTAAACTGCAATATAGCGTATAATTTTGCCATACTGCTGGGCGATTTCAACATCAATTGAACAGCTCCCTGCACGCCTCGCAATATTCTCAGTAGTTTTTTCAACTCATATGATGTACATCCGATGTCTTTCGCAGCAACATATCACGTGGGCAGATATCCCTCCACTATCGACTACATATGCACAAGTGATCCCAGTAAGGTCATTTCTTCTCTGCAATCCCACTACCCTGGCATCTCGGAGCATGACGCTCTCGTGGCGACATTATCTTTCGGGGTACCTCGCCGTCAGCTTCGCTCCATTACGTGTCGTTCTTTTTGTAATGTCGATTCGACGCGATATCTTCAGGATCTCATCAATATTAATTAGCAATGCGTAACTGCGCTGAAAACGGTAGATGAGAAGGTCGCCTCTTACACATGCGCATTGACGGAGTTGTACAACATCCATGCCCCATACATAATCTTTACGCCCAAAAATAAGCGCTCTCCGTGGATTAGCGAAGAACTGAAAGCTTTAATTAACTCTCGAAATAGAGCTTGGCGCGCGTTCAAGCGTCGTGAACGGATTGGTAATCGTGATCTCTACAAGAGTCTTCGAAACCGTGTGAACACAGCGACTAGGAACACCATTGCGGCATTTTTTACAACAAATTTCATGCCGCTAATAGTTCAACGGAATTGTTGGAATGCGTTAATGAGCTTAGCCTGAATAGAGTCGCGATGGAACCATTCCCACTGCCCACTGACCTTGACACTGTCAATAGAGACTTTATCGATGTCGGGACCATTCCGCATTTGAAGGTCTCACGGTCTACAGCAAGAATATCGCCGGATAACAGGTTTTATTTTAAGTATATCCAGGCATCAGATTTGATAGAGGCTATGATGTCTGCTCGCTCTAATGCCCGCGGCCCCGATGACATCCCTGTCAGATGCGTCAAGGGCTGACTCTTTGCGATTTTGCCTGTCTTGCTCAATATATTTGATACTTCGCTGCAGTCTGGGGTTTTTCCGTCTCTTTGGAAGAATTCGATTGTCCAACCCCTTCCTTAATATATGCCGTGCACCGACGTAAACCACCTTAGGCCGATTAGCATTTTGTGCGCGAGGTCCAAGATCCTCGAATCGGTGGCTCTTGAGTAGATGCTCGAATTAATCTCCAAAGGCGATATATTTGACCCCCTACAGTTAGGAAACGGCACAGTACGCATAGAGCTCTAACAAAGATAGTGGACGACATCCGGGAGGCCATTGCCGATGAGGAGATAGTGTTGCTTATCGGGCTGGATTCGTCCCGCACCTTCGATCTAGTTAACATCCACTTATTAATCGAGAAATTTCAAGCATGCGGATTCTCAGACTGGGCATGCGACTGGATTCGATCCTCGCTAATGAATCGTAGTCAGGTCGTGGCTGGATCTTTGGATGGATGTTCCTCGCCACTCACAGTAAAGCGTGATGTCGCTCAGAGCTCTCTCTCGGGTCCTTTTTATCACTCGCTCTTCTCGAATGACGCTTCCGAGGTTCTTCAACACTGTACGCAGCCTGCTATGCTGACAATGTTATCACATATCATGGTGGCGTGATTAAAAATTTAAGCAGGATCATTGAGCATGGAAGCGAGAACCTGGAAAATATTTCGGGATGGGCAGCATCAAACGGCCTTAAAATCAATGCCTCCAAGACGCAGGCCATATGGTTCGGCTCCCGTGTCTTTATGAGTCGTCTCTGCCAGTCACCTCCTCCGGAGACTATAATGGACGGGCTATATCAGAAATATATGGGCCCCACAATGCGCTTAGACGGCAAAGAAATCCTTGGCGGCATTATCCTGTCTCAGAAAATGCAGACACTGTATACCCCAGAGCAGTAAGATACTGTTAATAAAAACTTTGGTTTTCCCCTATTTTGACTACTGCGCAGGTTTGTTCCAAGATCTCTCCGCAGAATTTTGTCTCAAGATGCATCGCTGCAAAAGTGCTGCGTGACGCTTAGTAACAGGCATAAAAAAATGGGAGCACATCATCTCCATCAATGCAGAAAACAATATTCTTCCGTTCTGTGCACGTAGAGATTTTCTATGCCTGAGCTTGCTCGTGACCATCCTCCGCCACAATGAGCCCCGTTATTTATACGAGAAACTAACATTCCGTTCCATTGATGAGGTCGGATCCAAATTCACTGTTTGATTTAAACGTGGCCTAGGATCATACGTCCACATTCCAGAGCTCCTTCGTAATCGGAACGTGCCAACTCTGGAATAGCTTACCGGAGAATCTGCGCCTCTTATGTATGCGACCTAGTTAGCGGACCTGGAAAGGTACCTACTGAGTGTGAGCCTTCCGTAAGCACAATTGTATAGTTTCGGTTTATATTCTTCTTACTGCGTTACATCTGCGCTGCGTCCATATATACTTGTATTTGTTTTTATATTTATATAATCTTTTTAGTTTTTAGTTTTTATTTTATTGTTTCTTTTTAATTTTACTCTCCGACATTCGGTATACGCATGGGATCAAGCGGACCCATTAGCGCTGTAAATTTTGAGATTATTTTTTGCATACTCTATGTACACTGCCTTAACTATTTAGGACGATGTGTCTTTAGCTTTAATAAACATTTTGATTTCAATTTCGATTTCAATTTCTCTCTCTCTCTCTCTCTCTCTCTCTCTCTCTCTCTCTCTCTCTTTCGCTCTTATAGGCGTATCGTCGTCTGCTACTATCTGTCGCCGTGGTCCGCCGTATTAGTGCTCTCGTGCTCCCCTCGTACGTTAACAACAAAAAAAGAGAGAACATCCGCGATTAATGCGATTTTTATTATTTAATTTATTGTTCGGCTACAAGACTCGCTGTTCTCGCTCGGGCGTTCGTTTTTAAAAAATTTAAGTGGTGTGGCTCCTATGTCACATAGTAACGTATGTCTTAGAATTTCCTCCTCTATGCGCAGCGCCCCCCCTTCTCTGTACCGCGGCCACGGCCTTGCGATATTTTTCAACCCGTAACGCGCCACCCCATATTTCGGCCCCGTACAGGAGTACCGAGTGGGTCACCGCCATGAGTAGTCTAGGTGTGCTCGGTTTCGGTCCTCGTGTTTGCCATGAGGCGGGAGAGCGCAGCTGTCTTTGAGACTGCCCTCTCAGCCGCGCTCTTGATTTTCACGTACTACACTCTACGATTATATATTTGCTAAAATCAGCATTAAAAGTATAATTGCAACTTAAGAAATATAATTATTAATAATTAATAATGATCTAAATGAAATCGAATTTTAACATTTTTTTCGTATCAAACATTTTTTACCGATACCAATTTCTTTCAGGATAATCATAGGAAAACACCTAAAATTAACAAAATTCATCGATTTCTTCATTTTCATCAAAATCCGAAAGTCGCAAATGAACGGACGAACTAGATAATTACACTGAATAAAACCAATGCAATTACTCGAAGTATATGAACGAGAGATATTCTCGCACACAGTCATTTTACGGTTGAACATTTACGCATAACTCAAAAAACTGACATTAAAAAAAATCGGCAAGAGAAAGAAAGCAACGACGACGAGAGTAGCTCGGAAACAGTAGATATGAACTCGGAAAAAGTGTCGGGGCAAAATAATGCGATCAAAAGTAAGGCGAGGGAAATAATAAAAACGAGATATAAAAAAATAGAAAATTGTCAGTGTTAGATCAAATTGAACCTTACCAGAAAAACGACGACTGGCCGTGTCGTTTCGGTCGCAATTATTAGAAAAAATTAAAACAAAATCATCTTTATTACTGACACGTCTATCAGCAAAAGTGTTCTGCGAATTGCGAGCGGCATGTGGGTACACAGCAGTTAATGCAGAGATGTTAGAAATATATGACCCAGACAAAAATAAGGGCCTTCAAAGATTCATATTCAGAGAGAGAAAACAATATCCAACAGAAACTATCCAAGAATAAGTGTTAGACCTTTAAACTTTGGCACAGAGATGTAAATTCTCAGCCGTTGAATTGGATAAAGGTCTCACGGATCAACTGAGTCCATACTTGGGAAAATAATGAGATATGCGTTACTCAAAACGTCAAACAAAAAAATTGAAGATTTAATAAAGTTAGGAAAAACTGAGGAAATTGCTTATAAGCAAGCCTCAAGATTAAATAGCGCACAGACAAACGTTTTTGGAGACAGCTCATCGGCATTACGTAAAGAGGCTGGAACTCACCATTTTCACATCGGGCAAGCAAGTATATCAACAGCTCGTATGGGTGAAGATCGTCCAAGAAATTACAATTCAAGTCAGCGTTCAGTCCACAACCTTCAACAGAAGCATCGGGGAAACGACCACGGCGATTCTCTGACCATTCAACAATGCATTAAAAACAGGGACTCTCCAGCGGCTTGCTATTGCTGTGGTAAACGGAATCATTTAAAATTTTAGTGCTCCTTGTGATTCAAATATTGTTGCGAATGCGGAGAAAAAGGAAACATATTTAGAATGTGCCCTAAAAATAAACAAACACACGACGATCAAAATATATACATAGCAGAAAAAACTGATAATTCATAAATATAAATAAATGAAATCGAAAAAAACAAAAAGACGTTCAGTCAAAAAATGCTCATGTAGTGGTCCGTCGGTCTGAGCGGTTATGAAACAAAAGTGAACAATTAAAACAAGCAGAGGAAACGATGGTGATTTGAAATACGCGCCTATACTTTCGGTGCGACGCATACAGGAAAACATGCGTACTATCGCCGACTACACTCAACTCACAGGCAGACGCGTTTGGGAAGTCAACGTAATCGGTAGGGCTAATTGACCTCGACCATTGTATGTTTAACTACTAAATAATAAATACTTGTGATTACTCCTGATAGTTGGCCTTTTGTTTACTTACCTCGACTTACATCACCAAGTTTTCTAGTGCAGCACGAATTTGTTAGGTACTAATTGCAATTTATTGTACTAATTAAATTATTAGTTGGTACATCAAATACCAAACTAACCAAGATATGTTGGTAAATTCAACGAACTATTTTTTTGCATATAAATTAGCAGCGTTTTTTATTTTATAAATGCAATATGATAATTTTAAGATAAAAATAAGTCGAATTGTTTATAATTATAACAATAGATTTTTATTTCATCACAAACCATTTATTATATATCTTTTAAATTGCAGCATAATATAATTTGTTCAGGGCCACCAACTTAAATTTAGGGTTAAAATTAAGCTTCCTAGAAAGGAAATTATCTAAAGCGATCTCGAGATATGGCAGTTTTAGTCCGAGCTAGGGCATTTTCTAACTGTACTCCGAGATAGGGCGATTCTACATTGGGGCAACGACATCACCATAGCCATACGTCAACTAACATAATTTACATCTAATGAATTGAAACGGAAAAATAGTTTTCAAATTTAAGTGTCAAAATTAATCTTATTTTACCAAAAAATGAGAATGTGGTATTCTTTTTTATACACTATAAATCGATATCAGATCCAGCATATTCGTTAAAAATTAACATAGTAATTTTCTGATAATATTATTATAATATTCAGTAATATCCTGACAATAAAACCCATACTATATTTATATATAGAATAAACAAACTATTTACTATGGAGTTAGAATAGTATGGACTGATAAAAGTCTTATAATACATGCAATACTGAATATGTTGTAAGTACTTATAATGCTGTTAAATATCCTGGTTACACTACTGAATATACTTTAAACTGATCAAATTTAGATTCACTTTCTGTGAGTTACGTTGTCGACTTTTTCTTATAATGCATTTAACCTACTAAAAAAGGAACATGATTACATTCGATGACACTGAAACTGGAGGCCTAAGGCTTAATATTCGAATAGAATATTAAGCCTTAGAATTCTATTGTGAATATAAAAGGAATAATTAAGTCATCATTTTATTAATATTCGAATATTTAACTTTTCTTTAATTTATTTAAAATATTAAGAATTCGAATATTAAGGCTTAATTTCCCAGTTTGGCTGTTATCATTCGCATGGTAACGCAAGAAATGGAGATAAAATCTACGTAAATCTTAATTTCCGTAATAATACTTTTAACAGTAATGTTAAAATTTTTTTTTGATGAACCTATGTGAGAATCACATGATTCTGATATGAGAACTATATGAGACTCACATGATTCGCAATGCGATCTCGGAGCAAAATCTCATGTGAGTCGCATATGCTTCTCATATAATTCTCACGTGTTTCCCATATGGATTTCACACGATGCTCATGTGATTCTCACAGGCTCCTCACATGACTCTTTTCCGCAGGGTATACTTGGTAGAAAGAGTTTTTGATAAAAAGTATACGCATACTTGTGGAATAAACAAAATAAAAAATACCCAAAAAAGTTATGTTTTGGTTATGATGAATGATTTTAGTGTACATGTTACAGAGTTAGAAACTTCACTCCAATCTGCTTGAATATAAAATCTGAAACCACCCTCAAAATATATTGTTGCAGCTTCGAGGAGGGCAAGTCGGACAAGGAGATCCTGGACAATCTGCTGCTGTCGACGCGCTATGACAAGCGGCTCCTGCCCCCGGTCCAAGGTACACTGAGACCCCCGCCCCACACCCGCCAATTAGACGACAACACCCCCGACCTTGAATTACAACCACAATTCAACGATACTGAGAGTCCCGAGCACTTCGACAATCACGATCATCATCACCACCGGCACCACCACAATACAGCACACAACCATAGTTCACTGCTTACTCCCCATCGAAAGGGTATATCGAAATCGTCGATCTGATTATGAACTAATTTTTTCTTCTCTCACAATAGTTATATTGCCACATCGCGTGAGTAAAATTCGTATAATATGCGCATAACGTGGCGAGTGTAATAACGTACAAGAAAACTTGCAAACAATTATAGTAATTTAAATTCAAATCATGTCAAAGGAGTCAAAGCATCATTTATTACACATCGTTTGATGTACAAATAGCGGTAATTGTAAAGTTAAACTGAATCTTCGTCAGGTACTCAATTCACATAATACAAACATTTTAAATTTATAACACAATGTTTGAAAATTCATTCAAAACAAAAATTATATGACAATATAATTAATGGAAATTGGTAAAGTTAAGATCAGATTGTGATCAACATTTCAATCTTCTGATTGCGATAAAATAATTCTTCGTTTTCTGCAACACATGGACGCCACTACATCTCCTTAGGTTGTAATATAGATTGTTTTGCTAATGCTTTTAATATTAAAAGACAATACCATCAGAAATGGCATTCCTAGAAAAAATTTGTATCATGCACTGGACCGTGAAATGCATGGCCATGTCCATGGAAAGTATCGTTGGAATGATATCTTTGTTTTAGATAAATAAAAATATTTTTTACTCAAATAAAAATATTTAAAATATTATGTTGGCAAAATATGATTATTACAGCTTGTTAAGGTGGCTTCCATGTAAAGGCCCGGATTGTATAAGTGCTTAGATATATTTTGAATTGGTGTGTTACATATAAAGTGCAAAAATATATTTCTATGAGAGAATACAATTATCATAAAATCAATAATAAAATTAAAGTAGCAAAAGGTACAATTGTGTAGTTAATTAAAGTATACTTTCAGTTCATATATATGTGGCACCAGCTAATTTATGATTTGGAGCATGTACATATGTGACAAAAATAAAAACTTTGTCTGGCAGAAGTCATTTTAAATAATGTTTAATAAAAGTAATAAAAGCCAATAAAAGTAAATAATTGCAAATGAAAAAGAATACAAGTAACACGAATAAGGCACTGTCTATAACAATTCGGACTTTTCTTTGTTATTATCAGTTTTTATTTGACTTTTTAACTTATTATTCATTTTTATAAATTATGGCCAATTATTCGTTTTTCTTAATAATTATTTACATTTATTTCTTACTATCAGTCTTCTTAATATATTTTGTAAGTCTAGATCAATTTTAACATTTTTTTCTTTGTTATCTCATTTTATTTTATTTTTTTCTTATTATTCAGTTTTATTAATTACTATCAGTTAATCGTTTTTCTTAAATATTACATATGTTTGTTAATTTCTAGCAGTCTTTACTTATTTTTTTTATGTCTATAGCATTTTATCTTAGACTACATTTTTAAATGGTATCATTACTTACAAGGAGATGACCCGATATGCAAAACCTGAATTTTCTTGATACTCTCAGTAATTACTTTTTGTGCTAATTAATGAAACCTTTGATTTAAAGCCTTTTCCTGAATGGCCCTAGTTATGAAGATATTCACCAATTTCTATTGATTTTATGCATTAGTGTATACAATACAATATAATAAAATGCCGATACACGGGTTTCATTATTTTGTACAAAATGTAATCCCTCAAAGTATTAATAAAATAAAGGATTCACGTTCCTGGACATCCCCTTGTTAGTATTAATGTTTGTTTTTAATTATCAAAGATTATTTTTTCGACTATTTTAATAGAATGAATAATTAAAAATAGTAGCGTTCATTGTCTCCTATACTTAATGCCTGGAAATATAAACAGTGGAATATAGAAAGCTACTGAGTTTTAGTACTGTATCTTAAAAGAAGTCAAATTTGTTTTTTAAATAAAAAAAAAACACTTGATTTTATTCTAATCTTGTTGACTTACTTCTGTGAAAATGCCATAAAAATGAAAATAATTTTTCGAATTTATTTTATAACATAAATTACCTTTGACATTAACATTAACGACCAAGATCCCGAATTTTCAACAAATTTTTCAAGGCTTTTTTACAACTAAAAAAAAGGTTTGAAAAAAATTGAAAAAGATCATATCCGACGTATTTTGAGCTGTTCTTTCGAATGG
>UELV01079459.1:0-26942 GCA_900490015.1 Megastigmus stigmatizans | reverse complement strand
TATATAATTGGATAACTATCAATAAATATGTACTCTTATTTTAAAAGATCTAATCTTAAAATAAAAGTAAATCTCTCGGGATCAATTACTAGAACTATAGGTATATATGTCCTTCAAACTTGCGTTTCTCTTAATTTCTAGAGCATACTTATACGGTATAATTGTAGACCTTCAAATTGTGATTCACTATAATTTGGCCTTTATCATGCACGCTGACCAACAACTGCTTTTACCAGTGCGTTCAGAAGGTTTTTACACGACTTGTTATATAGATTATTATACCAACTATCGCGGGAGATTAATCCAAATAGTGATTGTCGATTGGTCCAGTCCACACACTGCAGAAAATGAAATCCACATGTATATAGGTACTTGGAGAAAAGTCGTCAGCCTTATTGCAAGTGCACAACGAAGATAGACTCTCGTAGAAGCACAGACTCCCATACAAAAGTGAAGCTACCCCAGCGCAGTTATTATCCCATAAGGCAGGTGGCGCACCAAGCTAACTCCCGTATTAGCGAGCGTGCTTTCCCTATAGATTCAAATTCCCATTCGTTTATCGACCCCACAGGCATAGAATTGACTTGAATATATACTTCTTAATCTATTTAATTTATTTCTATAACTTATTATACATTTATCTTATATTATTACAGTGATCATATAAACGATAATATTTACTTACCATCATTTTAATTGGTCTTAGGGCATATGCATAAAATTGACATATAAGTGGTGCAGATTGATAGTATATTCACAGAGTAAATAAAATCACTGATAACATTTTTCTATTTGTTTTGGACTTAAATAATGCTGTAGTGGAAAGTATAATAAATAAGCATATTAATTAAATAAATAAATAAAGATACATATATAGAACTACATATATTTTACTCCGCCGTACAGGTTCCTTTAGTAGCTGCATATATATGCGATATTGTAATTCCAAATATTTATTTATATTTAAATTACACATTTTCGTTCGATTATTTTTTTCATTTTTTGGCCTGTTCTTAGATTTAATTAAATAAAAACTATCAATGAACATTAAAGATGGTATTATACTTAATTTAAAACATATTTTTCTTTATTTTTGTGCTTCTGTAGGGATAAATTTATTTAAAAAATAATTAACAAGTACAAAGAAATTGTAGAAAAAAAGATTAAACATAAAAAGTAAAAAATAGTGAAAAAAAAACTGTCCGGTATCGGGCGCGAACCCAGGCCCGTCAGGGAAAGCACGCTCGCTAATACGGGAGTTAGCTTGGTGCGCCACCTGCCTTATGGGGTAATAACTGCGCTGGGGTAGCTTCACTTTTGCATGGGAGTCTGTGCTTCTATGAGAGTCTATCTTCGTTGCTTATACATGTAGTCTACTCGTTGCTGGCGGTTGCTATTATGTAGCATTTTTCGTCTGCTAAATGGCCAAGACACAAACTCTATCCATGTGCTTCAATCTTTAGGTACATGTTATTTGTATATCTATATTTATATATATTATGTTGCTCGCCGGACGCCGACGATGCGACCATCGCTTATCTATACCTATAGGTAGATATACAAACAACATTAGGCTTTAATGTAAAACGCACGTCACACACGGGATCGCACTGCACATGCGCAGAGTTTGTGTCTTGGGCGCTTGATCTATGGCCATAAAGTGTTTGCATTCCAGCATTCCTGCAGTGATTGGTCATTTCACGTGAATCGAGTGAAAAGTCATACTGACTGTACTTACTATAGTTAGTTCGCATTTTGAATATATTTTTTACGGGGAGGATCAAACTAAGCGATAATCGATGCCTATTAGTTACTTGTTTGGCATTAATGCCACAATTGTCATTAAATAATTCAATAATCTTTGAAAATTATACACATAACTTTATATAATGCATGTAAAATACTTTATAAAAAAAATGTATAAAATTTTTTCATGTTCTAATAAATTTTTTAATACTCTACTGAAATTAATAATAGTAATACAATTTTTACTTCTATTCATAGAAAAAAAACCACAACTGTTTTAATATTCACAAAGTAGTAAAATGGATGGAATCCACATTTTTAGCTATAGGTACAGCTTATCAAATTAAAATGAAATATAAACTTTACTCTGTATCGTTATTTTAAATATTTTCTTACAATGTTTTATAGAACAAGGGAAATAAAAAAGAAAAAAATATGTTCAAAATATTTTATTTATTTGTTTTGATCTATAAAGCAGTATTGCCAGCATTATTGCTTTATTTTTAAACTTTAAAAGACACAGGTTTTAAAAATAGGTAGTAAGTATAAATACAAATAAAATTTTTGCATAAGTATACTAGTTACATAATTGTACCGTTATGAGAAACTTGCATGTGATTTCACAACAATTTACACAACTAAATTATTTTACAAATTTAAATCCTATGAAATGTTTTTTCCAAAGTAAAAATTTTGGCCTTCATAAATAGATTAATTTCTAGATTAATAGTTCATGAGCTAAATTTCCCTATTTTCATTGAGTTCTACTTATCAATTAGGTAATCACAAGACCTGTTTAAAAAAAAATTTAAATATCTTAATATCAGAGGTATAAAAACCTCGAATTTCAGAAATCTATAAATATAATATATACTATTTGTCTTCATTCTTTTTTGATAAATGCTTAGTATACATGTTATACAGCATTCCAAATACTATGCATCCGACTACTGCTGATTGTGCACCAACTCGAAGTTGCATTAAAAATAAAGATGGTGAAACTAAGAATCCTTTAGTTTTATATCTGCGATATCCATATCCACATGCTCCAATCATTCCAATGACACCTTGAAATAAAAAATAGTAATTACTATTTTTAAAATAGTAAATAGAAATACTTAACTGAACTGATATTATTTATTTTATTTAGTAGTCATTTATTTATAGAAAACCTTGAAAACACATACCAGTCATAACAAAAGGTTTAGTTTGAAACAACCGAACGATGGAAGATCCAAACTCTGGTTCTTCATATGTACTGACAAATTCTCCAGGTTTCTGAGTCATTTTTAATCTAGTTTCTTTGTAAATTGCTAATCTGGAACACGGAAATCAATTTAATTGATTGGTTTGACAATTAAGGTAAGGTATAAAGTCAGGGAAAACAACATTCTGTGCAACCCTTGGATAAATTTAAAAAAAAAATGATATTGTAAGAAAATTTATCATTTCAATTAAATAACTGTGAATTGCATCATCAAAGAGTTTTTTCCTTATATTTTTCACATTATTTCGCAACTTGAATTTACTAATATGACAGAGTAAAATGTTTTCAAATAATGTTATATCACAAACTTTACAAAAAAAGATTTTGTACCAACTGTTATTTTAACTTTCTTAGACTATTGTAAGCTGCAAAGCAATATGACATTGCTTCATAAACTAGTGCATGCTATCTGAAACACATTTTGGTTTCCAATTATTAATCTTAACAACTTGCTTGCTATTCATTAAAAACAATCTATTATTTGAGCTTAACAAATGATAATTAAAGATACTTGATTATACAACACGTGTGAATCAACTGAAAATGTAAATCGTAACTTACTCACGATGTCTATAGCAGAAGCTATGAACTTGAAACTTTCTTCTTGAATTATAGAAGTTAAGGTTAGTTTTCCAATATATATTATATATGTTTCAACATATACACATCGTTTCCTTGACACATGGCAACTTCTGATCAACACTGATCATAGCAATAACGATCGCCGATACTTATCCACATTCGCCTCTGCTCAGCGCAGTTGGGGCCGAAAAACTGATCAAAATGAATTTTGCACGTATACATGACGTCATGAAGATTGCTGAAGTCTGAACTGATTACTGAATACAGTGAATCAGTCACTCCACTATCGAGTATCGACGTAAAGACTTTCTAATACCTAAATGCATGGCTCCATTTCACACACCGTGGGTAAATTCTTTTATCTGCTACAGGTTTATGTATTTTAAATTTTCATATATAATTTTCAAGTTTATATAATGGAACAGTATTCAAATACCTTACATAGTAGAATGTAAGTATTTAAGTAACAAACATTCTAATGTAGCGCCACAAATGTTCATTAGTCACATGGTTTGTCGAAGCGTCCATTTTTTCATTTTCTAGTTTCTCAAAAATCCGCTTAAAGCGATACTTACTAACTTACAACGTTCTGCCAGTTCCGTCAGTTCCGTTCCGTGGACGGGCTAAGATCAGGCGATGGAAGTTAGTAAAGTACTATAAAATGTGCTGCGATATGGTTATGAAATTACGGATCAGTTCCATGTTCCATGATGACTGATGAAAGTGGATAATTGATAAATGGAAATAAGATCATTTTTACGCTAAAATATTACAAATCACGATGATGAAGGATATCAAAATGATTATCTGAGTACGAAAATATGTTTACTTAAAGATACACTTGTGCTCCTACAGCATTCTTCTTATTTTACTGATTAATTTTATTTTATGGTAAGTAGTTATAACAACAAACAATAATTATAAGAATCTTATTTTATTTATCATTTCTATTAATATTTTGATTATACAATAATCTTATCTTAGGATCATATATTGCTAATCTGAGTGATTACGAAATTATAATTAGCCATATTGTACAATTTTATAACGTACTTTCACTTTTATAAACGAGTGGTTACAGTAATATTTTTATTTCATTTATTCTATTTCAGATCTATAAATACCAACTGCTGTTATAATGGAGAAAGAAAACGTTTTTCGAGTTGGGTCTCGAAAAAGTGAATTGGCCTTAATTCAGACAGAATTTGTTATCAAATGCCTAAAGGAGCGTAATCCTGACACGAGTTTCAAAATAGTTACAATGAATACCAAAGGGGATAAAATATTAAATATCTCACTGCCAAAAATTGGAGAGAAATCTTTGTTTACAGAAGAATTAGAAAATGCTCTAGAAAATAGTCAAGTTGATTTTTTGGTCCATTCTCTAAAGGATCTACCAACTTCGTTACGTGATGGCTTAGCTATTGGTGCAATTTTGAAACGTGAAGATCCTCGAGATGCAGTTGTAATGTCTAAAGCCTATAGTAATTTTACCTTAGAAACTTTACCACCAGACAGTGTTGTAGGTACAAGTTCTTTGCGGAGATCTGCATATCTTGCAAGAAACATGAAACACTTAAAAGTAGAATCCATAAGAGGGAATTTAAATACAAGGTTCAAAAAATTGGATGACGAAAAAATGAATTATGCTGCCATTATATTGGCAGTGGCAGGTTTAAAACGAATGGGAATGGAAGAGCGAATAACTGAATATTTAGATACTGAAGAAACTCTTTATGCTGTAGGACAAGGTGCTTTAGCAATTGAGTGTCGTGAAACTGATCCAAGAGTGTTATCACTTTTGGAACCTTTAAACGATCTCCATACAACATTAAGATGTGTGGCAGAAAGATCATTCTTAAAATATTTAGGTGGTGGGTGTTCTGCACCAGTTGGGGTTTCAAGTACATTAGAAAATAAAGAAATATCCATAACAGGTGCTGTTTTGTCACTTGATGGAAAAGTGCTCATTAAAGACTCGTTAAAGTGTAAATTGTATATGCCTAATGACGATGGAGAACCTCTTAAAAAGTGCCCTTATAGAGAACCAAGAACTTATTGTGGCGTAGTCGCAGGGAATATGAGTGCCATTAGTCTTTATGGTGCTGAACAACTTGGAAAGGATATTGCTGAGAATTTAATTAAACAGAATGCTTTGGATGTAATGTCAGAAGCTCGAAATGAAATTTTGAATTCAGCTTAGTATATTACAGGTGGAGGTGTAATGTTACATATTATATATGTATAGAAAGTGTATATTTCTCATAGTCATGTCAAAATTTTACTATGAAAGAGGTTATTGTTTAATATTGTTATATTTTAAGTTGTTATATCATAAGTTACCAATTTATAAATATTATATATTTGTCTAAATTAAAAAGAATAAAAATTTATTTCCCATTTCAATATAATTACATGCCATTGTCTTTAAGGCAAACCAATTTTACACATGAATAATTCATGACATTGAATTCATTTTCTTCATACAGTCATACCGAGTAATACGCCCAGTTCATTAGATCAAAGAATCTCTAAGCCGTTTAAAGGTACTGTATGTACTTGCCTATACGGAATGTCGGAACTCGGAACTAGCTCACAGGTCTGAGGTCACCCGTACATCAGCCACCAGTCACCACATACCTTAAATATTATATAATATTAATATAACTGAAAAATTAGTTTATTCACTTTTCAGTTTTCTATACAACTTCTAAATATTTTTTAAACTTTGTTTAAGTACTTACGGTTTCTTATTGAATCAGTAAGTTTCTAAATATTACGAACGTTTATTTTCAGTTTGCCTATCTTTTTATTTTTTGAATTTACCCGTTTACCGCTTAGTTATTTAACTCCTTCCTCGGTGGCAGCACTTGCAATCTTAGCTTGGCTTGGCCTCGTCGGCTCGTCGTTTCTCAGAACTCATTCCGACATTCCTAAGTGGTTGACTAACGTGACTACGCTCCGAACGGAAAGAGTACGTACAGAACATTGATTTTATAAGCTCGTCTCTTTTTGTACTAAAAGTTTTCCAAAAACCATTTGGATTATTTGATAATTCACAATTTGTTTATTATCAAAATCGAAATAATGGGTGACGTTAAAGCATTTTTGCATCAATGGTGTGCAAAAACCGGTACGGACCCTGGATTTGAAGTCAGACCTACTGGTAAGTTCAGCCATCTTTTCTACATTACTCAATGCGTCTATACAACATAATAGGTAGCAAGCTTCCATTGGAAACTTACGATTCATCAATGATTGTTCATTTTTATAACTAAATTAAAACCATAACTATGAAACGGTGATTGATGTAAAAGTTATTTTAAATCCTATGTCAAAAGGTAGTTTATATTTCGAGCAATGAATTTTAAGTACGTCCAGAGTAACATTCGTATGGTGCAAAGCAATGCCGGCTTCGCTGATCCTGGTATGCAGCGATCAAACTCTTAGATTATCTGAACTTGAATTGTCTATAAGTACTAAACTAATTAAAACTGTAACTATGTATCCTGTTCGAAATGGTTATTTGTACAATTACTCAAGGGATGGTAGCCAAGAGCATTTTGTCTTGTATCACAGTATATCTATGTACATTAAAAAAATGACAAATCAATCAGGAAGAGAAATATACAGTAGTCACAGTCTCTTGACTTACTGATAAGCTATTTGTATCAAAATTACGAATAATATTACAATTATAATGATATACACTAAATAAATGTCTTTGGTTTTTAAAATAATATTTACATACAGATACAAAAACAATGATATAACTGATGCATGTGGAATAATAATTACCACTCTTTTTCATATTTCTCATCTACCTTTATCAGCAACGCAAGGAAAAAACATCTATAAATTACTGGGGTAACAGGGCATGTATTAGCTGAATTAGCTGAATTAACTGAATTAGCTCCAACGCTTGATGCATAATACCCCTCAGTCTCACCCCTGTAGGTGTCCCTGTTTTTGAAGCTTACTGCTCCGACCACCATGTATTTTACAGATGTCAATTTTGTGCTTGCGTTTTTTGTTTAAATTGCTTCTAAATACTTAGTGTCAGTAATATGGGAAAAATATTTACAGACCATATCTGGTGAAGCTTTTTTTTTTATACGACTTTTATTGAAAAATTATAAATTGTTCATCTACATTTTTCCTTTACCTCGCACGACAAAGTGAATGGCACAGAAATTGTTCAGAATCGAATTTCCTATAAATCTGTAACAATTTGTAAAACCTTTTTCATTTTTTCTTATTGTTATATTGCAAAAATCATGAAAAAAGTGAATTTCTCATCTTGTAACTTTGTTACTGTCAAAATAATAATTCAAGGCAAATCGTTTTAATAATCTTAGAAATGATAGTCCTTTTGATGCTTATCGAAATGGCGCTTTATTTATTGCAAAATTTATTGAAACTTAGTTTTGTTGCAATAACTTTTTAAAATTGAAACTTTAATTTGTTATATCTTTTGAAGGAGTGCGATTTACAAAACTAGTTTGTACATAATAAATAATAAATAATTTTGTAACAATTATAAACAACTATATGTGAGTGAAAAATTATGTAATTTAAATTTATGGATAAAAAGCATTAAATTTACTGTAAAAAAAAACACAAATTTAAAAAATAGTTGGATTCTGACCAATAGGAGCTAAGATATAGCATTTTTATGTTTTGTACGATTATGGCAATTGTTATTAATATTAATGATTGAAAAAAAAAGATTGTACTGTTCATGTTATGGAAAGTAATATAAAAAGTTTCAGAAACGTAGGTGCAAAAGTAATCTTTGAAAGTTATCGTGTGCGCACAGTTGCAGACCACCCCCCCTCCCCCCTTACTCCTCTTCAAAGCTGGCTCCGCACCGTGCGATCAATTTTTACTTCGTAGGGAATGGTGGGGTGGTATGGTTTTTTGTCGGGCTATATGGATTAAGAATATTTTTAAAATAGTAAATTAATCATAAAAATTGTAAAAACACCATGAAAGTTAATTAATCCCATCCCTCAAGTGTTTACTAATATAAGTTTATAAAACTTAGTCACAGAAATGGTTAACTATCATAAATAATAGAGTTAAAAGGAGTGCACTTTTCACATCGCCAAAAACCCATCACGCCTCAGGTATGGGGTGCAATGGGTTTTCAATGTTAAATGAATGGGTGCACGGAGAGCGATGTCATCGAATTTTTTTATGGCATTTACTCATCGAACTGTTTGATATTCAAATTCATCGAAAAAGTCGATAGTTTACATCGGAAAATCCAATGAATGCTATTCGAAAAGTTCGATGGGTAGTAGCCATCAAAAAGATCGATGACTTTCGTGCAAGAGTTCGATGAAATCCATCGAACTCTATGTCGGTAACGTGCAATCATACTCAGCATACATATATACCAAATAGGTTATGTATGTATTTATTCATATAAGCTCTTGGGCCCAGGAATGACCTTAGTTTACATATATTTATATAAATTATAAATTATATAAAGAATAAATAATATATATTATATAGGTTATGTTTACTTCAATTGATGTGGTCCCTATATAGCCCTAAACATAGTTTGTATCTAACATTCAATCGTATTCAAATATAGGTTCAGAAATAAACGAATTATTATTAATATTTTTATTAATTCATAAACTATAAACAAAATAAGTGTCTGCATATTTTTGATTTGACATCCATCTGCCCCCGCCCCCAGATTTGATGCCATCTGCGCCCCCTAGTAGGGCACGTAATTTAAAGCACTTTTGATGATTTTTCTTTTTGATTTATTAGTATAAAATAGAATATGTGTGTGTGAAATAAAATCTTGTAACTGTAGATTTTGTTTGTAGATGAGTTTATCTATCTATTTCTTATTTTTACTTGTACGAATCTTTTAATACTTTACTACAATCTTGAATTAAAATCAGGGTGCCTCCCCCCTATAAAAAGAAAAGGCTGGAGATTTCACTTTAATTTTCATTAAAATTGAGTAATAGTTTAATTAGAACTTTTTTCATTTTCATTCAAAAATACCATCTTTCAAATTTACTTAATTAAATAATCTCCAATATCAATTTAATTATCGGGATATAAAAACTATATTTTTATTTTATTACTTTGCAGGTCCTAAACATCGACAACGTTTTCTTTGTGAATTACGAGTAAGTGGTTATGATTACGTTGCTGTTGGTAATTCTACCAACAAAAAAGACTCCCAAGGAAATGCATCTCGCGATTTTATCAATTACCTAGTTCGAATTGGTAAAATCAATCCCAAAGATGTACCTGCTGATTTAGGCATGCCTGCATCATCAGCAGAGGTAATAGATTCACAGGTAGCTTCTGGTGGACCAACTAGACCAGTATTTAAAGATGGTATGGGACCAAATGACTTTGGTCAAGCTTACAGACCCTATAATGAAAGAGGAGGGAATAATTACACATATATGGATCGATTGGCTGATCAAAAAAGAGTAGAAGAAGCAGAGGATGTTGATGTCAATGCTGGAATTCATGGAAATTGGACAGTAGAAAATGCGAAATCAAAACTTCATCAGTTTATGCAAATTAACAAAATTAATACAGATTATAAATATACTCCAGTAGGACCTGATCATACAAGGTATGCAATCCACTATTTAATATAAAAAAAAAAAAAAAAAAAACTAGTAGAAAAATAAAAATTTAGAAAGTTAACCCTTTTGTACCTGAATCTTTTTCCAAACAGGAACAACTCTAGAATGATCAATTTTAAAGTCGTTTTTTATAATAAAATTATTTTTTTTATTTTTTGAGTTTTCTTGGCTGGTATTAGGTGTATGATAACATATAACCTCACTACGAGATATGGAATAGGTTTCTTTGATCTGATCCATACATTTAAATTGCAAAAATTTAAGTTTTACGTAATTCTACAAAAACTAAAATTATTATTATCCACTCCAATGAACATAAGGTATAAAAGGGTTAAAATAACAGATTATGAAAATTGCACAATAAGTTGCAATTTAAATATTTCTAGAGTTTGTAAAGTTTTCAGTGAATACTAAAAATAGTTCAGGGAAAACTTTTGGAACCTAGTACAAAAAACATAAATTATCAAGACTCTAAAAAATTTGTTCAGTTTTTTTAATTTTTTTTAATTTTTATTTATTTTTATATTTTTTTTATTAATAAGCTTATGTTAATTTTTATTTACTTTTGAACGAGACCATTTTGGAGTACAGCACCAAATCAATGAAAAACAAATGCAGTATATTTGTTATACTGCACATTTTAAAAACATCAAAGGGACCAATGAATTCGTTACTGAGATCTATCAAAGAAATTTCTCTTCTGGTAGTTTTCAATTTTCCAATTGGTACTTTTGATAGTTTTGTTATGTTTGTATAACCAAAACGTTTATTGAACTGATTCAATAATAGTTTTGGTGCTGCTCTTTGCAGATATGATCTGTGTGCTCCAATTTGGTCTTGGATAATTTCAAGTTTGGTAAGTCATTATATTTTTATGGTTTAGCTTTCATACATTTTATCACCTAATCATAATCTGCCACAATTGCTTTTGCGCCATTTTAATAAAACTTTATTTCAATACTCAATCGTGAATTTTGTAGGAGTTTTATGGCTGAAATGTCTTTCTACGTTAAGCAGCTTGGACGAAGTAAGAGACAAACTTTTAATTACTGTTTTTTAATAAATTAATAAAATTTTAGCAGAAAATTATTAATCTGAAATATTACAGATATCACAGGACGTGAAACTGGATCTAACAAACAGACTGCATCAAAAAGTTGTGCTCTATCGCTAGTAAGACAACTGTACCATTTGGGTGTTATTGAAGCATTTACTGGTACCTTGAAAACGAAAAAAGAAGGAGATCAAATGAAACCTTATCCAGTAAAGATTTCTCCAGAACTTATAGAAGAAATACATTCTGTTTTGGAAGGACTGCAAATTCAACCGATTAATGTATCTAAAATGGTACGGCTGTAACTATTTATAAATATTCCATTAAAAGTTGTTATTAATTTTTAATTAATTATTCTGAATATTTAATATCCAGAAAATGGATTGAATTTAATATAAAAATATTTTTACAGCCTAAACAAGAGACTGGAGAGGCTTCTTCAGGTCCAGCAATTTCGTTGGTCACTGACCATGTCCTGGAGGACTTCATCTCCTCGAAACCTCAGCCTGCAGGTGTGGTAAGCTGGTCTCCACCCCAGTCAAACTGGAATCCCTGGACTGGTTGCAACATAGACGAAGGTCCCCTGGCATCTATGGCATTGGATCAGTTGTCTGATGACATTATGAAAGAGAGTAGAGACCGTATGCAACAGAGCTCGGATCTTCAAAAAAGTCATAAAGCAAGATCCCACCTACCAGTGTTCGCCGTGAAAAACGAGATTATGAATGCCATAAATGAAAACCCCGTGGTCATCATTCGTGGTAATACCGGCTGCGGTAAAACCACTCAAGTCTGTCAGTTTATCCTTGACGACTACATCTCCACGGGGCAAGGTGCTTACTGTTCCATCGCAGTGACCCAACCTAGAAGAATCTCAGCAGTTTCTGTAGCAGATCGTATAGCAGTGGAGAGATGCGAGCCTCTAGGTCAGAGCGTTGGTTACTCTGTACGCTTCGAATCTTGTCTACCCAGACCCTATGCAAGTATCATGTTCTGCACTGTAGGAGTTTTGCTCAGAAAATTAGGTAAGATAAAAAAAATTTCTTTATTTAAACAAAAGTTTTAAAAATCTGAATTTCAAACAAGGCTTTTCAAAACTATTTGAAAGTATTGAAGTATTACAATAAAACTAAACTTTATGGTTTATATTTTTTGTTTAAACAGAGGGAGGCTTGAGAGGAGTATCTCATGTCATTGTTGATGAAATCCACGAGCGCGACGTCAACTCTGACTTCATCATGGTCGTACTTAGAGATATGATTCACTTGTACCCGGATCTAAGGATCATTCTTATGTCGGCGACAATCGACACATCTCTATTCAGTCAATACTTTAACAACTGTCCAGTGATCGAAATTGCTGGAAGAGCTTTCCCAGTGCAACAATACTTCTTGGAGGATTGTGTAGAAATGACTAAATTCGTGCCGCCACCGGACTCGAGGAAGCGCAAAAATCGTGATTCAGACGATTCTCCTACAGATGGTGAGGTTGAGGAAAACCTCAATAAAAATGTCACTGGTCCTTACAGGTAACTATGTAATTTTAAATATTAAGATAGTTTTAATAAATTCATTTTAATTTTGTGTTAATTTTGTGTTATTCTACATTTTTTTTGTATAGTATAAATTAAATTATTGATTAATAACGTTTTTCTTCTTTTTTGATAAATGAAAAAAAGTATGCAAACAAAGAACTCCATGGCACTTCTCACCGAAAAAGAAATCAGTTTTGAGCTCATTGAGAGTCTCTTGAAATACATCCGAGATCAGAACATACCTGGTGCAGTATTAGTTTTCCTTCCTGGATGGAACTTAATCTTCGCCCTAATGAAACATCTGCAACAGCATCCGTGCTTTGGTGGAAGTGACTATATAATCATCCCATTGCATTCACAACTGCCTCGCGAAGATCAACGCAGAGTATTTGACCCAGTGCCAGCCGGTAAAACAAAGATTATCCTTGCAACCAATATTGCTGAGACATCTATTACCATCGACGATGTTGTCTATGTTATTGACTCTTGCAAGGCGAAAATGAAACTCTTCACTTCCCACAATAACATGACAAATTACGCTACGGTATGGGCCAGCAGAACAAATCTTGAACAAAGAAAAGGTCGTGCCGGTCGTGTTCGTCCTGGTTTCTGTTTCCATCTTTGTTCGAAAACCAGATACGAGAGGATGGACGAGCACATGACGCCGGAGATGTTCAGAACTCCGCTACATGAACTTGCTCTTAGTATCAAATTATTGAGACTGGGAAGTATTGGGCAATTCTTATCAAAGGCTATTGAGCCACCACCCATTGATGCTGTCATAGAAGCTGAAGTTATGTTAAGAGGTAAGGTTAAAGATAGATTCAAAATTTACCACTACTGTTGCACAAAATAAATTCAATAAGATTATTGCCAGTAATGGCACTTAGTTTTCATATGACAATTTAAAGGGTTTAAAAATTTCAGAAATGAAGTGTCTGGACAAAAACGATGAGTTGACGCCACTCGGGAAGATCCTCGCGCGACTTCCTATCGAGCCGCGTCTTGGCAAAATGATGATTCTAGGCTGTATGTTCCGTGTTGGAGACGCACTTTCGACGATGGCCGCCAACAGCTCAACCTTTCCCGAAGTCTATAACATGGGTCCAGATACACGTCGTCTCTCTTCACAGCAGAAATGGTTCGCCGGTGCTCGTTACAGTGATCATGTAGCAATGTTGCACGTTTTCCAGTGCTGGGAGGAAGCCAGGGGTGGCGGGGAATACGCGGAGAATGCGTTCTGTGAGTCAAAGAACTTGAGTTTACCTACCTTACGTGTCACTTGGGAGGCAAAGGTAACTTTTAAAAAATATTTTTGACTTTAATGCATACTTATTATGCATTTATTAGTATATTAGAACCTTTATTGTTGTAGTCACGTATAATTAAATTATGACTTTTTCAGAATCAATTGCAAGCTCTTTTAACAAGTGCTGGATTCCCAGAAGAGACACTATGTCCAACACCTTTGAATTATCAAGCTGGTGCAGATGTGCGTTTAGATACGATTACATCTTTACTTTGCATGGGTCTTTATCCAAATGTATGCTACCACAAGGAAAAGAGAAAAGTATTAACTACCGAATCAAAGGCTGCCCTCATTCACAAGACTTCTGTGAACTGCAGTAATTTTGAACAAAACTTCCCATTCCCATTCTTCGTGTTTGGAGAGAAGGTAACTAATAAGGATCATATACTTTCTTTTTCTTGTTAAATTTTCATATTTTCATTTTTATATTTTTGTTTAAAGATTCGTACAAGAGCAGTCTCTTGCAAACAAATGACAATGGTGTCTCCATTACATTTATTACTTTTTGGTTCTCGAAAAGTAGAATATGTAGATGATTTAATTAAATTAGACAATTGGATAAATCTTGAAATGAATCCGGAACATGCAGCAGCAATCGTAGCATTGAGGCCTGCTTTAGAAGGCTTAGTTGTCAAAGCTGCAAAAGATCCAGAAACTATTCTAGAACTTAGTCCTCTAGATGAAAAGGTTTGTAAATAATCACTTATTTACCGCAAGTAATGCTAAATTCGTTTCGAATCTTCTGTAATAATTAATATTCCGAAAAATTAAATATTTTTTTATTTTTGCTACTTGAAATAATTCTAAATTTAATAGTTCAATGGTTGACTATCGTATATAAAGATGGTTAAAAAGAAATTTAATTTTTTTCCCCCAGATCTTAGCCCTAGTCAAAAATTTGTGCGGCATGAATGCTGGCCGTTTTGAAATGGATCCTATCACGGGAGGTGGTTTCGCATCCAGACGACCACCAAGAGGCCACATGACTGGAATAAATCCCAGAGAAGGCAATAACCATGGTGAAGAACTACCAGCCAAACTCATGCACTTAGACACTGGGTTCCGCGGTCGAGGCGGTGTCGGTGGCGGTTTCCGAGGCAATAGTAGTTTTGGTGGATTCAGAGGAGGATATGGCAGCAGAGGCGGTGGTGGATTCCGTGGTGGATTCCGCAGCAACTATTAATTATTTTATACTATAAACTTGTTTTTATACGGAATTTGAAACCAAAAAAGGAAGAATTGCATTATGTTTCACTTTTTGTGAAAATATGTGTTAACTCAATGACATTACCTTTGTTTATATCCTGATATTTAGGAGTATGCAGTAGGTTTCCATGTATCTTTGTACTTGAGAATTTCATTGGTGTAAATGAATGTTCCATGTAGAAACTAGCTTTTGACATTGTCATAAAAACATGAACTAAAAGTATATATTATATGTACTTAATCGTATACTTTTTTTTTGTTTTTTTTTTTAATAAAACATCCTTTTAATAAATGATAAACTTTTTTCTTTATCTCTAATAAACTGTTAAACATTCATAAAATATTCTGTTATTAAATATTCCAAAGCTTCTTCTGCTGTTAAAAATTTAAAATATCCTGCCTATTATTATTAACTTAAGGGCATTCTATACATTTGGGGATAAACTTAAAGATTATACTCTTTAGTTTGCAGTCAGCATTACAAAGTCTGAGTTTCACCTTATGAGATAGATGTTATGTTCATTTTGACACATTTAACACGTGCTCTTATAACAAACCATACATGTGTACCCTTATTGAGTGTCATGCAATTATTTACATAAAGATAAACATTTATTGGCTTTAAAAATAATCAAAGGACACTTAAATACAATAATTTTTCCTAGGCTATTAAAATGAAAGTGTCTTACACTTAGTTATCTATTTTGCAAGTATAATCTATTACATAAAAGAGAACCAGATGTATCTGTGACTTGTCTTCGAGAAGGTAATTCGCATAAGATCCTAAGCGTCGTAATTTTTAATTTTTGAATTAGGTATTAAATACATTACTCCACTTCCTATTAGTAGTACTTTGGTAATTGGTAGTTGGTACATACACACACACACACACACCAGATGTGAGTTATGTGACGACGATCTTTTAACACAGTACAGGCGACATTTGAAAAGGTAAGTGGGGATCTTTCTACAATACATTCCTTTGTCTGTTTCTGTTCCGTTCATATTCATGTTCTGTTCTGGTGCGATGGCGATTGGCGTCACAGCAATGGAGTCAATTACCTCTTTATTTACGTAATTCGTAGACGTATCCTCTGGCATCAATGTCACAGATGAAGTTATAAAATAAAGTGTTTTACTTATTAATTAAATCACTCGATAACCGACTACCTATCAAATAACCTCGTCATATCGGAACAGTCCGAACGGACAAGGGATTAGGGAACACATATTAGATATATTGTAGAATAGAACGCAAGCGCATGCTGCTGCTGCTGCATGCAGCATGGTGATGTGGTCACGTGGTGTGGTGATCACAGAGCAAATGACTTGAAGTTATATTTATTTGGCGACTGCGGTGAACATTTTTCGTACCTCTTTTCGCCTAACCTATGGTCGGAACTCACACCGTGCATGGTTCGCCCCAACCTAAATATGTTTTTCTGAAAATTGAAATGAAATTTGGTCGAACACTAACGACTGATTTTTTAAAATAAATACGGTATTAATAGAGTAAGTTGACAGATTAATGAAATTTCAGAAAAATGTCTGGAGGTGATAGTTATTATAGCCGATAAATAATAATATTTTCTTATGAATACATTCTTACGTTCTTGTACTTTGGGATTATGTAAATAACTGTTTTTCTAGTTTGATTACAATGTTGCAACTTGGAGGAATACTCTCCAATAGCACAGTAAGGATAACTCCAAGAACATCCTGGTGGATAACTGCCCAACATTTGTTTTCTAGTTCAATAGCTACTAGTCCTATAATAGAGACCAAAAGCTCCAAGGTTAGTACTTCACAGAATTTCTTTTTATATTTATACCATCTCATTTATTTGATATTTATTATCCAGACAAGCTATAATGAATATTTGATTGTAATATTGATTGTTTAAAAATTTTAGTTATACTACAAATTGTTATGAATATACTATATTAATTGTATTAATTTCTTTTTTAATAATAAAAACATTGAATTATTTATGTTCTATTTTTATGCACATATATTCAACATGAATTTTCTTTTTTCAGGATGATCAAAATACAAAATTAATAAGTGAATCACAAAGTATAACTGATCAAAGAAGAACTATCCAATCTTCTAATTCTGAAGAAAACCTGTATGACTCCATAAAATCAGCAGATAATGTTGATGAATTATTACATTTAGCCAAAAAAAATTTGAAAATTTTAGATCGAAAACATTTTTCATTAATGACACATACTTTACATGAATGGCTTAACAATGGCAGATTGAAGCATTATGATAAGAAGTTTCAAGAAATAAATAATCTTATTTTTTTTAAGACAGTGAAGGAAACTGAATTAATAGGGAATTTAAACGAGGAAAGACTTCCATCGGGTTTAAAATATTATTCAGAAGGTCAATCAAGGTTTCAAGTTAGAAATCTTAGTGTTTTCGAAGCAATTAATGTAAGAGAATTAAAAATATTTTAATTATTTACTTAAATTTTTTAAAATGATCAGTCAATATGTGAAATTAAATTCGTGTAAAAATTATATTTTATTATTATTTAAGTAATTTGAAGTTCATTTATCGCTTATTGTAAATGTGATACATACTACAATCTATATTTTCTTGATATTTAGAGTCTATCATCATTAGCAGATAAGCAGAATAGACCAACTCCATTGATTCAACTTTTAGTTACAAAAATATCATATTCAGAAAAACAACTGAATCTGAAATTAGTGGCAGATGTTTTGTACAGCATAGCTACACTTAATTTTTATGATGACGTAAGATTGATGTGATAAATGTTTTCTTTATTTTCTAAATTAATTTATTTTAAAATAAATATCAATTTTTAGGCATTAATGCATAGATTAAAAAAGGAGATACTTGAACAATTGCCAACAAATACTAATAGTGCAGTCATAGGGTCGATTATAAAATCTCTAGGTCTGTTGCGTTATAGAGATGAACAATTACTTGATGATATAACAAAATGGGTTGTTAAGAACCAAGCCATTGTAAGGACACAAGATTGCTGTAAGTTGTTGACGACAGTAGCTTATTTAGGATACACACCAACTGACTTTCCTCAATTTTTAAAGGTATTTAACCAACTTGAATTCACATTTATAATTTATTTATACTAAATAAAGTGTTACAAATAAATTTTCTTCATTTAAAAGTAATTTTTTAGAGCTTACACAAATTTATAAAAGACATATTGCAATAGTTTTTATTATAACTTTTTGATTATAACTCTAGTTTACCTTTTTATAGGACATCGTACCATCATGGAATGAGGCTCAAATGGTCCATAGTAGCGAATGGTTGAATGCTGTTTGGTCTTTATCAGTTTTAAATATAGCAACAGAAGTTCATTATAATTCAGTTTTAAATTCTGATTTTCTAAATAGAATATCTGGTGGGTATTTATGAACTTTAATCCATCAGGTTTACAAAATTACTGACTAATAAAATATTTGACAGATATTTTATTCTCAACGTCGACGGTGCAAAAACTAGTAAATATAAATGCAGCAGCTAAAGTATTAAATTCTGATTACAAAGGTATGAATTATAAAAATTAAATAATAAAGGTTTTTTTTACTTACACGATTTGAAAAGTGAATTAAAAAGAAATTTAATCTGAATTGTTTTCAGGGCCATTTATTCCAGAAGACGCTGAATTTACAAAGATTGTGAAAGAGTATCCAAAACAAAGAATGTTATTATTAAATTCTATTGTTTCTGCTCTGAAAGTATTGTTACCTAGTGATCCAAAGTATTTGAATACTAATGTTGATTCCAAGATGGGATTTTTGATTGGTAATGTTAAATAAGTATTAAATTTTGATCAGTATTATCAGTATTAAGTATTATATTTTGATATTCAAATTTGTTCTATAAATTAAAATAATCATTCATGAAACAAAAAAAATAGTCTAAAAAATAGCTATATCTCTGCATTTTAATGTTTATCTTATGCCTTAAAAATGATTTGAATTCTTTTGAAATAATTAAAACTGTCTCAAACTTCAATTTATTACTTTAATACTTAAACACTTTTCAAGTATTTTTAAATACTTCAGATATTAGTATAGTATAATTGGTGTTACAAAATATACTAATCTTCCTTTTTTTCAAAATAAAGAAGTTGCTTTTCAATTAAGTTTATATCGAAATAATGAATTCATCTATAATCAAAGGAGTATACCCATACCTACCTTCAATAAGATTGTAAGAGCAATGTACGAAATTTGCACTATCTTTTAGAGTATGAAAAGACATTTAATTTACAAAAAAATTTAACTCCCTTACTTGAAGGGAAATATATGAAAAAAGGCTGAGTTGATTATTTCCTATGCTTAATGCATGGAAGTAGAAACAGCTACGAGTATAGAAAGACACTGATTTTCAATTAAGTTTATATCAACTTCCCCTTCAAGTAAGGGGGCCACATTTTTATTCTAAATTAAATGTCTTTCGATGTTCTAAATAATGACGCAGGTTTCATATGTTGCCCCTATACTCTAGGTTTTATTCCAATCTCGTGGGCATCCTCCTTTAATAACATTTGTATAAAATCATGTCTAAGTCTAAAACCATACAATTAGTATAGTAATAAAATATGAGTAATAATATAAGTAATATTTTTTGGCGGCCAAGGTCAGCAGGCTGACCCATAGTGACCCTATGCAACCAGGAATACCAGCCTGGCAACGCTTTCGCATTCTTTCAGGTTGGGTCCTGTTCTTAGACCAATGGGCGCTTTCTCCGTCTTCTTTTTCATTATTATTTCTCTAAGTCCCCCGTCCGTTTTCATGAAACAATTAGGGGTTCGGGAGCGGATGTTCTTCACTCTTCTTTTTAAATTATCTCAGTTTTTTCTCCAACTATGTTAGTGTATATTGTTCAACTTTGTACCCTGCTCCTCTTCGCATAAAAAGCAGTGAGGATTCCTCTGGCAACTCTCTTGTCGGGCTCAGATGGCCGTATCTAAGGCACCTGTAACACCGTGTCACCTCCATTCGCCGACGTATACGGCAACTCATCATTCCTATACGAGTGCGCTCCATCGTGGCCAGGAGAGAATTCGCCACTGTCAATTCCAGGACTGCAATAGCCAACTTAAGACCTATTTTGTTTGGTCCCATGACCTTAAAAACCCTTTCCGCGTCCGGGGTCGCGAGCGTTATATCGAGGGCCTGACGAATCTCCTTCTTCCGTTAGCGAGTCAAGGTCTCTGAATTCGAGAGTGAGCTTCCCCCTCTATTGTCTTCACTGTGCCGATGCCGGCTACAATCTTGCCCACATCGGCCGTGAAAGCCTCCCTGTCGGGAGGCTTTTCTGCACCGGAGAAAGCCGTTCTATTTTGTCCTTATCTTCTTATCTTCTTCTTTGCCTGCTTGGTCCTAGTACTCTCTCTGGTCTGCTCGGCTACTTTCCGGTCTCTTTGTCCTCTTCGATTTTGGACCAGTCATCGCGGCAGCTCTGATCCTATGTCTTGCTCTCTTAGGTGCCAATCACGGCCTGTTGGTGATACTTTTTTTCTGTACCTTTTCATACCTTTCCTGCATGGACGCGATCCATTCTTTTAAATTCTTCAGACCCCCCTGTATTGGCTTCGAAACATTATTCTGACTCTTACGGCCGTCCATTATTACCTGCAGCTCTCGCTCTATAAGTGGGAACATCTCCGCTCGTTTCTGGCGAATTTGTTGGATCGCCTTGCTGACGGTTCTCTATATCGTTTGCGGTTGCATTGCTAAACGCGCTTTCGTTGCTACATGCTCGCCACACTTGCATTATGAAATAATAATGGATCTGGACAAGGAAGTCCCCGCTACGCCTATCTTTGGCTATTAGTAATAGCAATTATTATAAGTAATAATAATTGCAATTTCGATATTTTATTAGAAATACAGTTTAAATATAAAAAATTCTAACATATATAATGAAACTATTAATGTTTCACACTATTGATTTTCAGATGCTGAGTTTTGTGTGGATCAGAAGTGCACACCTTATCCTCTTAACTGCAAATTTAAAGAAGATACAGAGATTTTCAGGATAGCAATTTTATCTTGTACTTTTAGTGATTTTTGTCGGGAGAAAGAGCAACTTATAGGACCTATACTATTCTATAAAAGATTATTAGAACGTCTAGGATATAAAGTAATGATTGTACCTTACAAAAATATAAACGTAACGGATAAGCTTCTTACAAGAGCAAAATATATCAATGATAACATTAATCAGCTTATGCAAAAGGACTCATCATAGTGAATGTTATTGTGTAAAAAAAAGTTGGGAACCATTATATGGCATCATCTTTTGCACATTGAGTGCATTATGTAGAATTTTTTTTTAAAACACTCCTAAAATTTTTTGAGTGATTCTTTCTTTGTACAGTGAAAACTTAATTCAACATAATATAACATTTGAAATATCCTGAGTATGACATGTTGTAGCAATATGAATAAAATTTTAAATTCTTTATGTAGAATTGTAAAACTACATATTAAAGATAAATTTTAATATATCAATAGCAAATTTGAATACCATCATTGTGTTAGATTAAATATGTAAACATATTGTAACATAATTGTTATGTAATTTTTGTAAAATATATTATCACGATTTTACAAATAAAATTAAGTGCTTAAAAAATAAATGATTCTTCAATACAAACATTAAATTAATCATGATTTATAGAAGTTGCATAACTAATGAATTCTTTATTCAATTATAGTTAATTTATTTACATCTGTGTGACACTCATTTTCTTTGTTTAAGTATTTGGAATTTTGCAAGAGAATCTTAAAATCCTACCTTTTATCAACCTAAATCTTTCAACTATAGATCCTGAGTAATTCGTTGTGTTTAAGAAGATGCGCTATGGTAGGAAAGATTTCTTCCTGACCGCGGTTCTTGTATTTAACGAAATATATATAAAGATTAATTTTTGGAAAAAAAAACTCACCATCTCGGTAGTGATGTAAACATTACGTGGTTAAAGTTTCATATGAAATTCCATTCACAATATATGGGTATCATTTACTCTAAAACCTTGAATAAGCTTTTTCATGCACGGTATTACAATATAAACCTTGTGTAGGAAAGTAGAGTTACTATAAGCGACACTAGCGAGACCAATGTATAAATACAGTGGCGAGCGCGGTAATAATCAGATTATGTCGAGCCTTCATGTCGACTACTCGTGTTCCTTGAAGCCGAATTTGTAATAAATAAACCATTTGATAATTACGTTGTGCTAATTATTACAAACCCTTCCCAAGTTATTACACCTTGATTTGTAAGAACACTTTGCCTTTCAATGCATTTCATTACTTTTATAATAAAATTATTCGCTTATTTGTGACGATCAAAATTTGATTCTAAAATAGCGTAATTTTGTTAGTATGATAACTTAAAATTAGGGGGAGTAGTATGAATAAAATCATTATTATAAATATATATATATATATATATCATCAGAAGCAATTGCTTTTGATTTCTTTGATTTGAAATCATTGAATTTTCAAAAATAAGGTACAAATAGTTGTATTCATCTAGTTTGGATACCGGCACATATTGGAATCAGAGCGGGAACGAATGCGCTGACCATATGCAATTTCATGCATCGCTCTGTCGCGGCGATTCGGTTTTGAAGTTAAACGTTTTTTAACTTCAAGCGACGTCGCTGAATTCAAAAGTACTAATACTTCGTCGGACCTATTATTTGAAAAAATGACTGAAACAGTGTTACTGTCTACAAGAGTAAGTATTTTAACTCTTATTTGTTAATAAAAATTGTTAAAAATAAAATAGAACATAAATAGATTATAAAATGTTGTGTATATACAAAAGGTGATTTTAAAATATTAATAAAAATAAGTTTTGCTTATAAAGTTATTTTTTTTAGTTTTCATTAACTAATTTTTTATTTTTTAGGCTTATATCTGTGGTATTTGTGAAAATGAATGCGATTTTGACAAGATACTGAATCATAACTGTTGTATAGGTTATGAGAATATTTCATTTGATAACAGTACTGGCAGATTTTATCCAGGTAAGTTTATACATTTTTTATATTAAAACGCATATGTTTAATTAATTATAATACAATATGTTTCTTTTTTCATACAGGAGATAAAATTTCAAAACTGCAAAATGTTCAACAAGATGAAATGTATGAACAAGTTGTTAACAAAGAAATGTTATGTTATTTTGACATTGATACCATTGTAAATTATCACTTTCTGACATCCACTCCATTGTACACATTTGTTAGATTAGATGTATCATCTATGGATAACGTTGTTAGATGTTCTCGTCCTAGTTGCTGTTGTGTCTGCAGTGCCTGACACGACAGTCGGTAACGCTGTCAGTACATTCCGGTCATGCGCGAGGTGTCACAGTACTATGCAGGTTTAATTCAGTCTTCAGCCCGAAATCCGCTAGTGGCTCCACCAGCTTCACTTGCCAGTTGTCGTTAACAGTCAGCAGTCAGCTACCAATTACGTTAGTTTTTTTCATGGCAAACAATATATATATATATACCCTAAGTTCTACAATGGCTGCTGACTGCTGAGTGCTGAGTGCTGCTCCTCCTCTTGCGAGTATAGTCGCGGAAAGGAGTGATTCGTGGCATAAATTTGATAATTATTGCTATTACATTTATAGCTAATAGACATAAGAAGCTTTCAAGACTGTGGATAGATTAAAGAAAAACTGATTAAAAATGGTAAATGTTTTACTGCAAACTGCATTTTGGCAATACATTTTCGGTGGATTATTTATTCTGATTTTCTATGTTTTTTAGATGCAATTTATGCTGCTTTTTAGTCGCCAGGGTAAGCTTCGTTTACAAAAATGGTACGTTGCACATCCAGACAAATTGAAGAAAAAGATAACGCGAGAATTGATCACAACGATTCTTGCCAGAAAGCCAAAGATGTCGAGTTTCCTTGAATGGAAAGATGTCAAGGTCGTTTACAAAAGGTATGTTTTAACTATTAGTTTACTTTATTCACTTAGTCCTGTATATCTATACACGAATTCATTTGATTAATAGGTATGCTAGTTTGTATTTTTGCTGTGCAATTGAGCAAAATGATAATGAGCTGTTGACACTTGAGATCATACATCGATATGTTGAACTATTGGACAAGTATTTTGGCAGTGTAAGTTCACAGTCTCGAAAATAAATAATCCATTACCAATTTACTGCATATTAAAAAAAAAGTTAATTAAATTTTTATTACATCAATAGGTATGTGAACTAGATATAATTTTCAATTTTGAAAAGGCTTATTTTATACTTGATGAATTGTTGGTTGGCGGTGAGATTCAAGAAACTAGCAAGAAGAATGTCCTCAAAGCTATTGCTGCACAGGATCTATTGCAGGAGGTTAGTCATGGGGATGTTCCCATTGAGTTGTAATCTGTATTATTGAATGTCCTCTATATGTTTATCCCTATCCTGAATACATGGGTCATTGTGGCTTTGTCTTGGTCTAAATGAGCATTAGGATGAATCGCTACTAATTAAAAAAAAAGTTTTTTTATTTATTTTATCTAGTTTAATATTTCAGAACTATGTTTAGTTGCATGACTTATAATTTAAAAGATGTTTATTAATATTAGGGATAAAATCTAGGTACAAATATTTATTAAAATTTGAATATTTTTAGCTTAAATAATTTTTAAATAGCTAATTTTATTGATGCCTATTGAAAAATGTAATCTTACACTATAAATTTTGAAGTTTATTTCTATACATTGAGAAACATTATAGAAAAAAATTTCCAAGCAAGTCCAATAGCAAAAACAGAGAGATATAGATATGATTAAGAAAATATCTAGGATTTATGCTAGAGCTTAGCAGAGTTTTTGTTATTTTATTTCTTCTTACTATTTGAAATTTTTGTTAGTGATTCATCCTAAACTTATTATATTGTTTAAATCATTAAAGCTAAATTAGGAACTAGTACAAAAAATTGATCTCTTGATTCCGGTACAAAAAAGTTATTTGATAAAATCGCATTTTTTTTATTTTACATTATTATTGGTCATGTAAAGATACACCAAAATGATCCAGTCTTTGTTGTTCCCTTGGTAATTTATGTTTGTTTTACATCTAACATCAAGACTTTGTGAAGTACATAATGTGCAATCTTGACAATTGCATGGCGAGTACTCTCGCATAACAGGATAGTACAACTCATGTGTCAATTTCAAAATATTAATAAGAGATGTTTTTATGTGTGCGCGTGTTTGTGTGTATTATTTGTTGGTACAGCATGCATAACATATAAGAATATATATATATATTAATATAATGATATTATATAAGTAGAAGCCAGTGAAACTGCTAAAAACTAAGGTAAATGTCCTGATATTTTAAATTGTGTAAATGTTTATAGATTTACAATGTATTATGTTGCTTTTTAATAATAAGTGTTAAATTAAACAAAAAAAATAAGGTGTTTGTATTTAAGAAAAATGTTAATCTTTCTTTGTTCACATTACTATCTGGACATTTACCTTATAGAGCAGGTACATATAGGAAATACCCCATATTATTTTACTATTAAAGCTAATCTAACAAATTCTATGACATATTGCATAATATTTAAACAAAAAAGAAAAAATATATTAATTAGCTGTACATTATTAAAAGCATATTGTTAATTGTGCCTGATGAAGTTGTGTTGTGTATCGATTCGTTCCTTCCGTTGTCTGTTAATATGCATGAGTTAATGCGTGCACGCTCTTTACTACATGAGATTTAAATAACTAATTGTTGTGTCTGAACATCTGGAAACTTGTGGCAAAAAAAAAAGAGAAACAAACAAAAATCTGTTGCATGTGAATGTTCAACCATACTCAATTATGTACATAATATATTTATGTGCAATACATATACCTATTTTGATACAAAAACTCATTGAACTGTCGGTACGCAACACCGAAGCCCACAAAGTATACAAGCCAGACTAAAAAAGAAGCGCGTGATTGTTGTTACGTCCTCCTAAAATATTGAGTGTTAGTCAAGCTTCTAGCGATATTGTAGACAAAGTTGTATCTAATTACTCGTAGCAGCATTTCCAGTGAAAGCGGCTACGTCTCTGTGTGTATATGCCAAGTGTGAGATTTGTTATGTTTATAGAGTATCTCGTAATCATTAGTATTGTACTCTTCTTTATTCTTTCCTGCAACAGGGAACAGATATTGTTATACTTAAATATTCGTCGCGTTAAAAAGAAAAAGCTAGTTCCTCGTAATTCGAAAATTAAAAGCTATCCGAGAACGTACTTTGCGCAATTTTAATCTTACGATTCACTGCCTGAGACTTACAAAATATCAATCTTGCCATCTAAACTATTTTGATTCACATCAGTGTTCTTTAATATCTGTTTCCTCTATATACATTTTAATACCCAGTATTCATATAACGTATGCCCTGTAGAACAAGTAGTTTATTCTAGTCGTATTCATAATTTTTATCAATGAATCTCCTCTCTCGCTGTGCCATTTTGTTTTGCGCCGTAACGTAGATGCTTTCTATATCACAAAAATAACGAAGCGAGAGAAGGATGAGAAGAGAGAGAGAGAGAGAGAGA
>UELV01079442.1:0-10005 GCA_900490015.1 Megastigmus stigmatizans | reverse complement strand
GAACTGTATGCGCTAGTACCGTATTTATATGAGAAGTGAAATGAAATTGGTTTCATTGTAAAATATCAATTAGAACCTTAGATATATTGCAAAATCCATTTTTGGGGGTGGATTTCGAGGGCGGATTTCACCCCCTCAAAGTGTTTTTCCGCCGATAAAAAAAAACATGCGTTACTTATTTTTTTATGAACTACAACATATCAAAAGAATATTGAAATCGGTGAGGTCGGGTTGGGAGACCTTCCTTGTTAGAGGCAACAACGCAGGATGGCTCCAGAGCTTAGCCTGCACCAGGTGAGAAGAACATGAGGGTAGCTTCAAGCACGAAGCTAGAAACCAAAGGTGCAAGGGAGCCGAATGCAAATGGATTTGGCCTGCATCAGGAGATGCAGACAGAGTAACTCGTGAAGACGAAACCATGTGAATTTCCAGAATACGTACCCACAGTATCCTGGAAATAGCAGTCTCCTCGAAGACACACTGGACACTGTGGAGACCTGTTCCAGCGGTATCAGATGCCTGGGGGGGGGGGGGGGGGAATTTCTCAGGTAGCGATACACCCGAGAGAGTGAGCACCGAAATGATGGATCTGAGTACAGGAGAAGCGCTCAGATACAATACGAAGTCAGCATATGAGAGTAACTCTCAGAGAAAAGGATCAGAGCATCGACGTGTTCTTGACAAGAGTGGATGAATGTCGAGTGCTAGCCAATCTGACAGAAGAGGAACTGTTGTCATCTCGGTCAGAGTTACTGACAGGTATCGCGTCCGTATGGTATCGTAATGGCCCAGATAACTGGAGAACGTGGACTGCCGTTTGGACTCTGCTCCACTTACTTTTAAACCTTCCGAGGCGTCTATACAAATGTGCGACATGAAATTTTGTATGTACATTCTTGAATAAATGTGCATTACGCAAATAAAATTAAAAAAATCAGTTTTTCGAAAATCCTGACCGTATTAACTCCTTAAGGAAATACGCTATACAATTTTTTTTTCAATTTGCGCTGAAACATATAATAGTTTTAATTATTATATTAAAAACATATCATTTATGTAAAATATATTTTTTTTATTCAAAATGACCTGGTAGCGTTAAAAAATAGTTTTTTCTAATTGCTAAAAATTAAACTAATCATATATACCATATCCATTAATATTCAATAACAGATATAAGTGTATATTATCGCCAATAATTTTTACTAAAATATAAATATAAATTTAAATAAATACTATACATACATTTTCCCTTCTCACATTTTTCAACTGTAGACTACAACACAACACTCTTTATTTAATTTTACTTATTTTGAATTCAAACTGTTGGACAGAAAAAGTTAAAGCTGCTTCTCCACTACCTTCATGTTTCGGTACTACTCCTCGCAGCAGGTAGGGCTGTCAACCTCCGCGCTCCGAGTCCATGAATTATGACGTAGTCGAATTCGGCTACTTTTATCATCACTGTGCAGTACTGGACAATGACTCGTAATTACAGCTACAATTGACATGATTAATTAGAAGTTTGAAATTTCGCGCTAAACGCAAAGGGATTGCGCAACATCACTAAGGCGCAGGTCCAAGACAGGATGATTACGACTAAAGGACCAACAGGCAGACAACCACTGGAAAAGAATGCCAGGCCCCACAGAAAATCCATCAAGACTCTGAAAAAAGAGAAACAATAATTAATTATTATAAAATTATAATCTAGGATATGAAAATAAATTGAACATTGCTGCACATAAAGGGATAATGTAAATTCATGTAATAAATATAGAAAATTTGAATTAAACACGACAAGGCTACCAAAGAGTAAAAATTCATGCATGTATAAACACACATAAACCACAGAATATTTTATTAAAATAAGTAAAAAAGAGAAACTTAGCTTAACACACACACAACAGAAAAACTCAGAAAAATAAACAAGGGTTAATTTAAAAAGATAAACGTATGAAAACACTTACTTTTTGTTAAAACTCGATTTACAGCTTAAGTTAAAATTTACTCACACATACATTGAATACGTTTTGCCGGGAAAATCTGCTCATTTTCCGAAAATCGGCGGTTGTTTCGGGGTATAAAAGGGGCGACTTTCGACCAGGAAATCACTTCTGATCCTACCTGGCAGAGACCAGGTAAGACCAAACTAGAGGCGGCTTATTCCCCAGTGGAAAAACTGACCTCAAGTCGTTGTTTAACGAGCACGTCGACGAGATTTTCTACCGGCTTATTCCCTCGTGGAAGAACTGGGCAGGACTTCTCACTGGAGGGTTATTCCGCAAGGAAGTAACTCCGGGTGAAGTGCACTTGCACTTGCCAGCTAACTCTACACAGAACACACACACACACACACACACACACACAGGGTTTCACCTGGGTTTTTAAACTCCGCAGGCCGGTTAAAAAGCGGCAGTAAAAAGTTCGTGTCGCGTGTCGAGAGTAGCCATCTCAAAAACACTGAACTTAGTTGCAATCGGGAGAGCTGCGACAAGGTGCACGAACAATAAGATGCGCCTATGTGCAAAGGCGCGGACATCGAATATATATAAAATCAATATAAAGAAAAAATCATAGAAATTTTCATATATATGTATAAAAGAAGAAGAGGAACATCATTATTTTGAATAAATCAATTATTTTGAATATAAATTTTAAATTGGTTATTGAAGAATCCTACCCACCTGCATAAATTGCATCCCACACACTGTCCGATATATTACTTAGAAAGAAATAAAAGTAAATATAAAGAAGAACCTTTCGACCGTGTCCAGTGAAAATACGCACTTCTCGGATGAGCAGCTCAGCGGCGCGACTGCTGCAAGGCACGACGTTGGTGTGCTTTTCTGCATCAGTCCAGACAGCAGCAGTGCAGGGTATATGTCTGATCCCAGTATACAATCGATGTTAGATGGCTCGTAGAAGGCTGGATCTACCAGTATCAGACCCAGGATGTGAGGTCAACTTCCTTCCCTGCTCCTTCCCTTGGGAAGAACTGAAGTGAGTTTGCCAAGGATCAAGGCTGTATAAGTCAGTTGAAAATCAGTACTCTGATTAGAGCGAAGAATCACCTCCTTCGTGACTTTGGAGTTTATGGTGGTAGATCCACCCACCCCACTGACTGAAATGGGAGATTTTCTCCTATTTAAGCTTAGAGCTTGTGAGACTCTCTCTGTGACGAAAGATCCTTCTGAAGCTGGGTCTATTAACACTCGCACAGAGAGAAACTCCGTTGAAGGACTTCAATATTACCCACGCACTCCTTAGTAGGGTAGTGCGAGCCTGCTGGGGAATTCTGCTCGCAAAACTCATAGACTGGTTTCTTACTGCACTTAGGAGCCTTTTTTAATAAAGGTTTCTTTTTAAAATGTTCACAACTCATCCTTTTCACTCACGATTCGGCTCAAAGGACCAAATGTTAGCGCGTGGTGCCCGTTTCTGCTGTTCAGAGTATTCGTACGTATTCAGAGTTTCAATGCTGACATAAATTAAAAATTCAACTAAAGAGTTGATTATTAAATAAAAAGAAATAGTTTTTTAACCCTAAAATCAATCATGTCAAAATTAATTTTTTTTAATATTTTTGGAGCTTCGTTGTAGACCTTGACCGAATAGTCTCAATATTAATGGAGATTTTTTTTTACATAATCCTTAGCAGAAGAAACATTTTAATAGAAAGAGAAAATTATATTTTGATAAACAGGTTATAAATAACCTGAAAAAATGATAAAGAAAAAAAGTTATTATAGAAAAATTGACAAAACTAAAGCGAAAATTCGGTGGCTGTTAGGGACTTGCGGATGAGAATGAGAAAGTCTGGAATGGTTAAATTGATGGTTATTGGGTGTTCTTTTATAAGAGGAAGTTATTTTTCATGCGTATACATAAAAAGTAATATTGACCTAATTACAAGTTAATTTAATTAATTTATTGGCTCGAAAGAGTGCAATAATAGCTAATTTAGGAGTTTTTTTGTCATTTTGTCATTTTACAAGGAAATCACTTCTTGCACCATTCTGGGACCATATTAGCTATATTTCAGGAAATATAACACTACTTTGAGGACTATTCCCTTAACATTAGCTGTGATCGAACCTTTCGAAAAACTGATTTTAAGGCTTAAAATGGCAACAACGATATTCAAGCTTTCTCCAATGACTTTGAAACAATTTTTTTTTTTGAAAAAAGTGAAAATTTGCAAGAAAAAATGTATGCATTACTTTTTTTCTAAATTGAATCGTTTTTAAGTTATTTAGACTTGAAAATGGGCAAAAATGCTAAAAATACTCATGTGTACCATATGTATGGTGGTACAGCTCTTATTGTAGGGCTCCAAACCATCTAAAAAAATTCAGAGGCACTCATGGGGTCCTTAAAAAGACTTTCAAATGGTTACCAAAAAAAATTTTATGGGTATCTCTCAGAGAATCACCCATATATATATTTCGAACTATTTCAATATTTTTTAATCTTTATCCTTAAGATACAATATTGAATATTAATTATTTTCAATTGAATGAAATCTTCACATTTCTAAACAAAGTTTTCATATCTTTAGTACCTCCCAGAGTAAATAATTGGGGCGATAAAATTCAAGGATTAAGATTAAAAAATATTGAAATAATTTGAAAATTTTTGAGTACTGTATTAACTTATATTTTTATAGAAATTTTATAACGGTTTGTGACGCGTAATTATTACCAAGCGGGATATTACGCGACTTCGTGAGCAACGACCGGACACATGCGGTTAATTAAGTTAATTGTCGTAGTTTTAACTGCTATATTCGGTACGCCCCGGGGTAAGTACTTGCCAAGTACGGCGTATGTCTGCTAGGGGAGAGTACGTCAGTTTACCCTATCGAAAACCCCGTGAGAGGTTTTATATCTCAGATATTTATTTTACGATAGCTAAATATAAAAATGAAAATTATGTATACTTATTATTAGTATTTTAAAATATGAATTTCCTTTTCAAAAATTAAAAAATTATTAATTTTTTTTATGTGAAGAAAACTAAATTTTTCACTAAAAATCTAAGAAGTTTTTTTTATATTCATATTGAAATTTTTTATTATTGAAGACAGTATTCTACTTTGAACGCTCGAAAAAAATCTATATTTGTGATTTTTTTTTAATTATTATTAAATATATTAATGTAGGGTTTATAAAGCATAATAAATAGACTTTTTATATACACTAAACAATTTTTTTTTATACTCGAAAACTGAGGTTAAAGTCAACGCCTCGAAAAGTAGGTAGTTGTGCGGTGTTAACAAAATCTCGATAATGGTTGACCTGAAACAGAAAAATCAAATAGTTTTAGGTTTAGTGGATATAGAATTTTGAACCCATGGAACTAGAATTTTGAATATACATGTAAAAATAACAAAATGACGGCTTAAAAAAATCGTTATTTTTTTCGCAGTTTTTGGCAAAAAAATATAGTTAAAATGAAAATTTTTATATAATTCTAGTTCCATGGGTTGATATAAGTGTACAAAGTATGTGTTTAAAATTTCATAAAAATCGGTTCAGTAGTTTTTGAGATTTAGTTAACACGAGGTGTAAAAACGTTGTTTTGAGAAAAACGCGATAAAAGTTTTTTTAAATGAAAAATTACAAAACAGGTTAATTTACGCTTAATCAATGATGCCTGGACCATACAGAATGCCTTCAGACTTCCAGAATAGTATTGTCATCCAATTTAGCCTGTCTCTGTTGTTCTGCTCTCCTTTGAAGCATCAGTCGAGCGGCGGTTCTCTCTGAATACGCGCTCCTGGTCGCGCGTACTGACATACGAAGCGGCGAATTCGCCGATTCCGATACCCATAACTTCCATAATTTTCAAAACTGGTCGGAATCCTTCATTGAAAATACACACAGCAGTGAGGCAGGCAATTTACACAATTTTTTAAAATAAATTCAAGACCACGCTTGGAAATGTTACAGTTTCGAATATCAACATACGGCTGCTGCTCCAAAATTGAAAGAGCAGTAAAGTATTATAAATATACATTATAAATGAAATACAGTAGAAAAGAGTCTGAAGTATTATAGTATATATACTTATGTACTTGTTTATAAAGGAATCAGCTGCTATAACGTACAAAGCCAGGTAAGCGTCTAACTCACAGCGCGCTTCGGATGAGCTTGCTCAGGTAGAAACGTTCGGAGGATGGAAAAGTACAATTAGACTGCTCGGATCGTCTTGAAATTTTAGTATGATATTCTGACATACATATACTTTCGAAAAATGTAAAAAAAAAAATAGATTTTTTGAAAGTTACCTAGTAGAATACTGTCTTAAATAACATTTATTTTACATATTATTTATTGTAATTCATAGCAAGCGCGTGTTACTCAAGGCACATTACCCAAAAATTGTCAGTTGCATTTACTTGAACCCCCAAGTCGGCGCAACTGAAGCGAATCTACCGAACTAACTTCAGTTGACTCAACTTCGTTCTTAGGTTATCGTAACCTATGTTTTTTCTCGGTGTAGGGAGTCTACGAATTTAGCTCGCTGAACAACTCAGAAAACAGAGAGCCGCTACCATATGTATATAATTTATAAATAATATTTGGGCGTAGTCTACAAGTTCCTTTTTTTCGTGACAGTTTATGCAGTAACACTTGCGGAATTATTTTAAAACTTTTAAATTCATTTAATAATTTTCATGTTATAGAGACTTATGAATCCCATTTTCTTGCTTTTTCATATAAAATCGCGTTTATATATTAAAAAAAAAAAAAAACAATAAAACCATGTTTAAATAATGATTTTTCGTCTCCAAAAGAGGCTCAGGAGTCTACGGAATCTGTGCAAGAATGGCCTCTAGCAGCAACACGGATCTCCTAGACTGGTATTATATATTGTTTCTATTATTAACTTCCTCAAATATAAAGACGATTTAAATAATGTATACGATTGTCTCTATAACCCAACCTTATTATAAAAAAATTAAAAACTAGAAAAACCTGTTTTAATAATCTTTTTTGTAGCCCGAGAAGAGTCTAAGGAGTCTACGAGATTTGTGCACGGATGACCTCAAGTAGCGTCATGGATCTCCTAGACTGTCGCGCTGTCAACGGCTACTAATTCTTTTATTTCTATTATCCACTTTCTCAGAAATAAAGGCGATTCAAAAAATGTATATGAGTGATTTGTAAAAAACTGTTATTATCGATGTCCGCGTCATGTAGGGGCGTTTGCCAACATTTTTTTGACTTCTAAACCATTGCAAATACTTAATCTATACTTTTAAAACAAGCGAAATTTAATTGAAAAGGTACTAGCCCTTTTTTTAAACCTCTGAAACTAATGTATTTAAAATGCCACTACCATGGAATTATTTCATGTGTCTTGACAAAAAATGTCGCTACCGTGGTAGTGAGAAACCGTAGATAAACAAATGAATTAATTTTTTTAAGCAACTGTGTAAGATATACAGTCAAAAAAGTAGCTACAGCCACGGTAATGACATTTTCAAACTTTATCTTACACTGTAATCAATAGCTAGCCAAATTTCCGCGGATATTTACAAGTAGTTTCATTTATTTAACTACGGTTTCTCACTATCACGGTAGTGAAATTGTTTGTCAAGACATGAAATAATGCCACGGTAGTGATATTTTAGCTACATTTGTTGTAGAGGTTTGAAAAATTAAGTGGTAGTACCTTTCGAATCAAACTTTCCTTGTTTTAAAAATGTAAATTAAATATTTGGTAATGGTTTAGAAGTCAAAAAAATGTTGGCAAATGCCCTTACATGACGCAGACATCAATGATAACAATTTTTTGCAAACACCCGTATTTTTGTCTCTATAATTTAACCTTATTATAAAAAAAAAAACATAAAACCGTGTTTAATTAATTTTTTTTTGTAACGCGAGAAAAAGCTAAGAAGTCTACGGGATCTGTAAACTCGCCTTGAGCAGCGACTCGGATCTTCTAGGCTGTCGTGCGGCTAGTAGTGACTATATATTGCTTTTTCCTAAATAGATTTTGTAAAAAATAAGCTTATACATTTTATAAATCTTCGAGTATTTACACAAAAATAATAAACCATATTTTGTAACTTATTATAGCGCAAGAAGAGGCAAGGGTATAATGAAGTGACTGAAGTCGACCGCGCAATATGGTGCTTATCTTATACGCATAAATCTAACTTGGTTCGTTGCCCTGTGTTTTTTTTTCCGGAGGCGCGACGAAAGCGCCAATCATCAGTATTAATATCTTTGTTAGCGTGTGAGCATTACACTATTTAATCTGATATCCATTTTAGCAAAACAAACGAGTTTGCTTAATAATTTAATTAAATAATCAGAGACATCTTATTAGTGGTAATAACAATAATATCAAAATAGTGTGAATAATATTAAAATAATAGTGCAAATAATAGAATTAAAGAGTTAATAATAATATTATTAATAATCAGGAATACATGTATTTTGATGGGGTATTAGCATGGGTTCATCACAGAAAAAGAAACAGGAGAGACGTTGTTTGTCTGTCAAAAGGCTTTCCAGAAAATTTGAGAGCCGTAAATAGTTTAATATCTTCTGCTATAAAGATTATTAGAATTTTTTTAAAAGTGTTATATATGTAAATATGTTTTAAAAATATATTCAAAGAGATTAATCGTTTAAATAGATTTATTTTGAAGTATTCGTCTACGTTTTATTATAACCCAATTGTACAGTACTGTACAAAACTTATTATTCAAAACGAACACAATTAACACTAGGCCATACAAACTACTAAAATCAATTACTGACTATTATCCGTTACTAATAAATTTTGACAATACACTTCCACAATAAGAAAATAAAGCAAATCATAAATCTTTAAATTTAACAAAATTAAAAGTAGCATCATGCCAAAAATGAAATTTATTTAAAAAGAGACAGGCGGGGTAAATGAAGCTATCATTAATGAATTATAAGTATGTATGAAGATTGAACATAAATTTAAAATATAAACAATAATTTTTAAAAAAATTTTAAATAATTTTTTAAATATTTTTAAATCAGTTTTATTAATTAATTAATTTATTTATAAATTATATAATACATGTATGTTGAAACAAATCTTTAAGGTATAGGAATTAGCTGCATTTTTGTAACAATAACCGCATAACAAAATAATATATAGTAGCTGCTAGCCGCGTGACAGCCTAGGAGATTGGTACCGTTGCTCACACGATTCAGACACAGCTCCCGTGGAATGCTTAGCCTCTTCTCGCTTTACAAAAAAGATTCTTTAAACACGGTTTTATGTTTTTTTTTGTGTATAATAAGGCTGGATTATAGAGACAGTCGTATACATTATTTACATCGTCTTTCTTGTGCGGAAAGTTAATAAAAGAAAAAAATTTAATATTATAGGTACCCTCAAAATATTTTTCAAATCAATACATATTGTTGGATGTTATGCTATCTTCTAAAAACTTGACATCAATTGTTTTGTGAAATTTAAGGAGGTTCTATAGCTACTACGCTAGTCAAAACGCGAAAAAGAGAGACAGAGCGAGACGTGCGGCCACTACTCTAATACCGTACAATTTCAAATTGCCATTACTCAAAAACTTGACGATGAAAATGGAGGTTATGTAGTAAATGTGTGACGGTTAGAAAACCATCACGAGAACGGAAAACTCCAAACATCCACAGCGATGATACATTTCCCAGCACCTGGGCAGCGAGTTCCCGAGCACTTCCCCGAAGCACTGTGGCACGAAATAAACCGTCCACTAACCTGTGTATTTTTCCTCCTTGTATGTTTTCCGTTGGAGTCGAGCTACCAGAGAGATGACGGCGAGAGGAGGCGAGCAGCCCGACACTTCCCTGATGTTCGAGACGATGCTGGGGCACGCGGACACTCGCACGCCCGGCACTCACGGATAAGGCACGTGGCACGCGCACGAGAACGAGAACGAGAACGAGAACGAGAACGAGAACGAGAACGAGAACGAGAACGAGAACGAGAGAGAGAGAGAGAGAG
>UELV01079441.1:0-13183 GCA_900490015.1 Megastigmus stigmatizans | reverse complement strand
TCGGAATTTTCACGCCGGATTCTGAAAGTTCACTAAAAAATCTATCAGAAAACATGGTTTGCATGATCATTTCTGAACGATTTGATTCTTCTATACAGTGTTGAAAGTGGGCATGAGCAAACGTGCACATTTGACGTTAATGGGTTAAATATTGTTATAAAGGACATGATTGTGCATTTATTGAATTACGTAATGCAGATGTTAATTACAATGAAGATAACAGCAATAATCAAAACGAAGATAATGAAAATAATGAATACGAGTAGGATGAAATTTGGCAATGTATTAGTACAAGATATTTATGTCCTCCAGAAGCTAACTATATTGAAAATTCAGTTAAATATAATTATTTATGGCCAAATTGAAAATTTACGAGTATTTGATGATGACAATCATTTTAAGCAATGGTTATTAAACGTAGGTGATGGAAAACGTTCCAGTGTCTTTGAGGAAGAACATGAATTAGTTGAAATTCTCGATGATTTTATGATAAAAGATAAAAATATTGCCGCGGAAATATTTGGAGAAAAAATAAAACTTAATGATACACAATTATGTGACAAAGTTATTTTAGCTCCTAAAAACAGTGATGTAATTAATATTAATAATGACATACTAAAAGTAATGGAAGGAGATTTGTTTGAATATTTACGTATAGATACAGCAGAAGGCGATAATGGTGAAAATCTTGACATTATGTTACCAATAGAATTTCTTAAGTCCTTAACTCTTAATGCATTTCAGCCGCATAGGTTACATTTAAAAATAGGTGCCATTGTAATACTTTTAAGAAAAGTAAATTTGAACGAAGGTCTTTGCAATGGGACAAGGTTATCAAATAAAAAAATTAATGAATTATTCAATTTAATGCCAATAATAAATCTATCACCATCTAAAGAAGAAATTCCATTGAATTTGCGTCGGAAGCAGTTACCAATTATATTAAATAACTTTCTCGATGACAATTAATAAATCTCAAGGACAAGCATATAATCAAGTTGGTGTTTACTTACTATCACCTATTTTTAGTCATGGTCAATTATATGTTGCTCTTTCAAGAACACGGAAAAGAAAAGAATTAAAATTGTGATTACTTACAATGCAAGAATAGAAGGTAAGAAATTAGAAAATAAAAATAAAGTTTACACTAAAAATATAGTATTTAAAGAAGTCTTGTAAAATATAGAAAAAAGCTTAATAAATTCCATGGTATAGAACAAAAATTGGCTGCAGCATTTTCATAAATGCCACACTGTAGAAAAAAAATAAAAATTTGCAGCAGAATTTAATGCAGCGTTGTAGAAAAAGATAAGAATTAACAACAACATTTAAATTTTAATAAGATGAAAAGAAAAAATTAATTAATTCCGTGCTGTAGAAAAAAATAAAAATTAGCAACAGCGTTTTAATAAATACAATACTGTAGAGAAAAAAACGGCAACAGCATTTCAACAAAAGGAGGGCTGTAGAAAAAAATTAAAGTGAATCACGGTGAAAATAAAAGTGAGCAGCGGTGTAAAAAAACAAATTCGTAAAAGTATATTAATAAATTCAGCAATGTGACAAAATAAAAAAAATATCTACGGTAGCATTTAAAAAAGAATACTAAAAGAAAACATGACTCTCAGAAACTTTTCCTTACCAGCACGTCCTCATCGTAAGAGTCGAGCGACAGACATACGTTGATTAACGTTGAAAGGATAGAGAAGTATTCTTTGTTTCAGATATCGCTGAAAAAACGCAAATACTACCTGGATAATGTATATTTTTTGTAAATTCTACATATATTATATTTTTATATCATATTTATATTTTTTAATACTGATGCACTGAAAATACCAGGTTGTTTCTGTAGGCGATGTCCAAGTGTCAGGGTGACTCCTAGGTCGACAGGACATCCTCTACGAGGAAGAGCACTAAGGATATTGAAGCACCATAAAATATGAATACACCATAATAAATGAAAAGACCATAAAAAATGAAAACACCAAAGAAATGAAAACACTATAAAAATTAAAAATATCAATAAAATGATATCACGATAAAAATTAAAACATCATAAAAAATGAAAACACCAAAAAAAAATGAAAACACGATAAAAATTGAAACACCAAAAAAACGAATACACCATAAAAAACGAAACTCCGTATAAAATGAGAACACCATAAAAATGAAAACCCCATAAAAAATGGGAAAATCATAAAAAATGAAAACCCCAGTTAGGGGTTGTTATTATTATGTCACTCTTATTAGTAAAAAATTAGTTTCATCTAAACCGGTCAACTAGAGACCGGAGAACACCAAAATCGGCTCCACTTTAATACAATATAAAATTAAATCTTATAAAACATACGGTTCTTTAATATCACCATTAATAACAATAAATATTTTCTTCTCGTAATCATGCAATGACTGATAAGATCAAGGCGCGCGGTAGCGCGCCGCTAGCAAGGATATATCATGTAGACAAAGCCGATGGCGATGCGGTACACCGCGGCCCTATATACTTTGACATGGTGCTTTCTAACCTCCAAAAAATATTCTAATTGACTTCTTAGGGTTAAGAACTTAAACCAGCAGCAGTTTCTTGCTTTCAAAATAAAGAAATGAATTATGACTTTTTTTTTAAAAAAAAGCCTTATTAAAAAGAGAAACCTGTTCAAGAATAATACTTGTTTGAAATTTTCGTTGAAATTTGTTATTATCGAGAACATTTTAGTTTTCGGGACCATCCTCTTTCCGGTCCACGATGACGTACACCCGGCGTCTTATTTAGCACTACAGCGTACGTACTGAACCAACTGAACGTTCATGATATACAAATATCTATAGATATAATTATAGTGTACTGTAGAATTTATATATATACATACAAGTATTGGGAGACGCCGAAAAGAATTTAATTTAATTCGGTCTTTCTCGAATTCTAGGTGTGCAAGGGTCATCGACAAGGGTGTCCAGGTAGTTCGCTCCATAGCTTTTTGTGTCTAGGTTTGGAATTCGGTAATACTCGATGTCTAGATGTAAAGTGTCGCCGATGATGGGGTCTAGGTAGTTCATTGCGTAGCTTTTTGTGCCTAGGTGCAGAATTCGGAACTACTTGATGCCTAGGTGTACAGGGTCGCGGAAGATAGGGTCCAGTTAGTGCTCTCCGTAGCTTTTTGTATCTGCGTATGGAATTCGGTAGTACTCGATGTCTAGGTGTATAGTGCCGCCGATGATGGGGTCTAGGTAGTGCGCTCCGTAGCTTTTTGTGTCTAGGTGAGAAATTCGCTTTTACACGAAATCTAGGTGTATAGGGCCACCGATGATGGTGACTATATAGTGCCTTCCGTAGGTTTTAGTGTTTGCTTGAATTCGTGGAAAAATTTTGAAATAACTTTCTTTCGATGAGTTATTCTTCCCCTATACAAATTAAGTTATTTTAGCTAATTACTGTAAATTTAAATCATGATATTTTTCAATTTGCATTTCTATCCGCTATCATTGATATAATATAAAAAATTACATATTAGTGTTTTACTATAAAAATATAAAACTTAAGATTGCAGCTAAATTCAATTAATTCTACACTCTAATCCTCAAGGAACAAAAATAAGCACAAAAAAGTTGTAATTTATTGATTTTCTCAAAAGAATAAAAATATCAATTTTACAATGTTAAGTAGAAAAAAGTCACTCTTTTAAAAAGAGTAAATAACGAGATTTCTACTTTTAAAAAAGATAAAATGTTATTCCGTCATTTCAAAAGAGCAATAAAGTACTATTTTCGAAAGAGTAATTATAAAATTTTCTACTTTCTAAAAGAAGAAATTTTCACCCCGAGTAATTAATCTAATTTAATTAATTTTACATGTATTTTAGATGAATTTCAATTTTATCTAAATTTGTCAGGGTTTACATTGTTCGTTTCATTATTACGACCTAGATGACAATAACAACTTACCTAAACTGAATGACTGAACATTGATATTTCATTTTCCAACTAATAATTTGTACAAACCGGTCACATAAAAATACATATTAAAGTTTAGACTCCACGTCACATTTTATACTTTCTACTAAATAAATTCGCGGTAGTTCCAGGAATTTTCCATACAAATATATTATAGGTAAATTTTATAGTGTCAAGTAGATTTAGAAAACTATAAAATTGCATAATTTATACAGGGAAGTAGGATAGGATCTACGGCATTGGATATAGCGGAAAACTCTAAGAGAAAAATCTTCTTGTAACTTTTCGATCCGATCAATATTGATTGAGTAATCATCGATTGAAAATTAGCCGAGCGGGCCATTTAGGAGAGAGCTGCAGCAGAGATACTCGGCGGGTCAGCTCACTCCAGCCGCCTGGCGCTTCATCTCCTGCTGTAGCTCTCTCCTGATTGGCCCGCTCGGTTAATTTGTAATTGATGATTACTCAATAGATATTGATTGGATCGAAAAGTTACAAGAGGATTTTGACTTAGAATTTTCCGCTCTATCCAATGCCGTAGAGTCTATTCTACTTCCCTTTAACACCCTATATATATAATCCGTTATAATCTCTTAGAAAATACTGCAATCTATAAAAATTACCTTTAAAAAGGTAGAAATTGTGACAATTACGATTATTCTTCCCCAGCACAATTAAATTCATTTTTCAACCAAATTCTTTAGTCGCTATCTATAATCTCTTGATGACTTTCTTTAGCTCAATTTACAATAATATCGAAACTGTAATAAAGAATTGATTATTTAGTTGAAAATATGAATTGGATGTTATGCAGCAAAAAACTAATATATATTGTTTTTTTATTGATGACGATTATCAGAAAGAGATTATAAATACAGTGACTAAAGAGATTTTATTTCATAGTAGGATTTGGTTCAAAAACGAATTTAATTGTGCTGGGGAAGAAAAATCATACTTGCCACAATTTCTACCTTTTTAAAGGTAATTTTTATAGATCAATATACTTTTCAAACATTTATAACGCTTGCATGATTTTTTCGGCATGTGACTTTTCTATTATTTAATATTACTATTAATAAGTCTTTTCTAGGTTTTAAAATTTGGCTGTCTAATCATCATAACCAAACTCAATAATACAAATTTAATGGTGCACAAAATTAGTGGTGTAAATGAAATTAGAAAATTATTTTTAATTTTATCATTTGAAAAAAGGTTGGATAATCATATTCATTGATGACGTATTTAAGTGAAACCCGGAGCTACTATAACTAAATTTTCATTAAAATGTCTTCGCATAGGCTACCTTTCATCGTGTGGCTTCTTAAAAGGTAAGTTAAAATCCAAAAATTTAAAATACTTTTTATTCTGCTTGATATAAATGTATTTCTACTATAATATTGCACAGTTTGACGTAAATAATTTTTTTAATTCTCTTTTACACTCTGTAACAGTTGTAATCTAAATTGTAGCATTTTACTAAAATCCAATCTGATCAAAAAGTATGCGACTTATATTGTAGCTATTATCGCCCAGCTTGTGCATATAATTATATCTGTGATGAAAAGTAAAAAAGGAAAACAGACTAATTTTCGAAAATTGAGGTTTTATTGGATTCGATACCTTTGAATGATGCTTTTTCTTATGTGCTAGGAATAAGCAAAGAATAATTATGATAAGAGAGGTTTTTACAATTTTTTGCGGAAAGAAGGGTAATAGAACTCCTATGCGACCTACTTCTACAAAGAGATGCTAGAATTATTTATAACTTTACGAAACTTTATTTTTCTACAAGAAGTTTATTTCATGTACTTGTGCCTTAAATATCGAGTATTTTTACATTAAATTTTGTGTACAAATACTTTAAATTTGATGTATAAGTACATTAAATTTCATGTACAAGTACATTAAATCAGATTTACGGTAGTTTTACCTTAATTTCTTGGTGGTTATACCTTAAGTTTAATGTACTTGCCTTAATATTTAGGCAAAATAATAATAATAAATAAAGAAAAAGGATGAGGATCCGAACTCACCGTCATCCTACAGAGCGTTGAGCCTACTCAACACAATGGACAAGCTCTTCGAAATTCTGCTTAGAGTCCGTATACAGAAAGTGATACAAAATGCTGGACACCCCAGTGATAGACTGTACGAGTTTAGAAGAGGACGGTCGATGATAGGAACGATCCGAAAGCGGATCGACTCTTTCGACAGAGTAAATACTAGATTCCACAAAGACAGATCTTTATACTGTTCATGGTAACACTCGACGTACGAAATGCCTTCAGCTCTGCGAAATGGGGGGACATTGTGCGGGCACTCTTCGACGCCTTCCCGCTGTCCCCCTACCTTCTTCGAGTTTTGACGGACTACCTATGGGACAGCTACATCACTTAGGGGGTGGAACAGGGCTCGATCATGAGCCCTGATATATGGAACGTAATATACGATGAGGTGCTGGTCATCGCCATAACGACGAGGGACAGATGCCTGACTCAGATGAGATAGAACCAGGCGATGAGACGGGTATAGGAATAGATGGAAGCACGGAGACTACAGTTGGCGACGCAAAAGACGGAGCTACTGTACTTGACGAGAAAACGGATAGAAACGACAATTCCCATGATGGTGAGCGAATCCCTCGTGCGTCCAGGTGGGAAACCAAGTAGCTTGAAAACGGCTGCTCGAAATCGCCCGATTCATGGTAAACACAAAACGATCGAAAACGACTACAAGAAGACTCCTCATGGCGGTGACCCATTCGGTGCTCCTGTACGGTGTCGAGATATGGACAGGCACGACGCAGAGGGAGACGTACCGTAAACAAATCACGGCGGTGCAAAGAAGGTTGCGAATCCCGTCCGCGTACCGCACCATCTCCAAGGCGGCGGCACTTCTGATCGCCGAGGTTGTCTCCGTAGACCTCCAGCTATAGAGTGACAGAGGATGTACGACACGAGCAATGAAAAGGGGAGAGAGAGAGCCGCCACAGTCGCACGGACCGAGACACTGGGAGACTGGCAAACCCGCTGTTCTAACAGTGACAAAGACAAGTGGATGAGACGTCTAATACAGGATGTATTAGAGATAATATTTACTTAACCCAGCTCCTCTCAGGACACGAGGACTTCCGAGATTCCCTGCACCGGATGGGGAAGGTAACGACCCCGTCTTGCAAGTACTGCGGGCACGACAGGGACGATGGGGAGCACATAAGCTTTGAGTGCCAGATGGGCAGTCGAGAAGCAGCGACTGTGGACGACGGCAGGGTACATGACACAAGACAACGTCGTGGCACTAATGCTAAACAGCAAACAGACATGGGATGACATAACACGATACGTGACTACAGTCCTACAGGGCAAAAAGACTGACAAATGCCTTGAAGACTGACGCAACAAACAGAGACTAGACAAAGACAAACGAGACAGATGCGATTGACGTAGGACCTAGACACGCCGGCCGGTCCGAAGTAACATGCACAACAATCCGGGTCGGTTTGGTGAAGAAGCTGAATGTTACAGATCTTTGCTGGGTAGTTGATTCATCAACCGTTGAACAAGGAACTGGGGGTTTAGCTGTCTGACCGCTGTCAGATGCCTCGGACGCAAAGGGTACCACCCAGCTCGGCCCTGACTGACGGCAGTCCACTGGTCGGCTCACGGGCGGGTGACGGGCTCCAAGCTCGATGTCTCTGACCTTGGATGTCGAGCCCGCCAACGGTTGCGAAGCGATTTTCACCTTTTAACAACCATAAAATAATAATAATAATAATAATAATAATAATAATAATTTTTTCTGTCCGGGGCGAAGGGGAACTCTTTATGATCGATAGGGAGACACGTGTTTCTCGCTGTGTGGGACTCTCCGGTTCAAATGGTCAGGCATACCCACTAAAACCCCTCCGCCTTAAAAACACGTGGCAGTTTGTGTTATCTCCCCTCCGTCACTGCCGTGAGGCATTAATTCGGAGTAGAGGTACCACGTCAGGGGGCACCGTGTCTGGCTCCTCCCAAGAGGAGCCCTCTTCTAAGGACGGCTACGATATTGCATGCCGTCCATATCCTGTTTCTTTCGGCGTAGGACCATCTCTACAAATACGGCCACCTTTGCCCATTTTTTGTGACCCTGGAGCATCACACCAATGATGTTGTCCGGTGTGATGCTTCCAAGGTTCGCTGCAAGTGTTCCTCCAAAAAGGTGTGGTTTGCATCGTCCGAGGGAAAGTCACAGTAGCCACAGCTTGGCTCCGTTACCTTCCTCATCTTGTGGAGGTAGGAGCAGAGAAATTGGGTGAGGTAATTGTTTACTTCATCCGCCTCCTGTGTTAGCCAAGCATCCAGATGGCTAATTAGCCTTGCTGTCCACCGACCCCTCGATTCTGCCGCCCATCTCAGCTGCCAGGCCTGGATGGTGTTGGCTCTAGCAGTTCTCTGGGTGACCGCTTTGCCCAAAACAGGTTGCTGCTGGTGAACGAACTGACGCTCCTGGGCTAGTAGGTCGATGGATATAACCTCAGCGACCACCAGCACCGCGGGCTCGGAGACCGTGGGGTAGGAGCACATGATACGGAGAGCCGCTCTCCGTTGCATTGCGGCCATACGCTTACGGTATATTTCGTACCGCAGCGTGTCGTCCCAGATTTGGGAACCGTACAGCATGATGGACACGGCGGTGCGCATGAGCAAACGGCGCTTGCAAGGCCGTGGACCTTTGGTATTAGCCATGATCCGACTAAGCGCCGTTGTCACCGCCCCCGCCCTGTCGGCCCACCTGTGTATGTGTTCCTCGAAGGTGAGCGTTGAGTCGTGCGTCACCCCCAGGTACTTAGCAGGTAGCTTGGTCTGGACCGTCGCGTCTCCTACGCTCATTGGGTGCAAGGTGTTAATGCACCTCTTAGTAAGCAGCACGATCTCGGTCTTGGCTGCGGCTAGTTCGAGCCCGCGGTTCTCCATCCAGGCGGTCACTCGATGCATTACCTGATTAAGTCCCATCTGACACGCGTCGACATCTCTTGCGATGATGACGGCCGCTATGTCGTCCGCATACCCTATCAGGAACGTGCCCTCGGGCATTTCCATCCTTAGGATCCCGTCGTAGAAGATGTTCCAAACGTCGGGACCCAGGATAGAGCCCTGAGCTGCCCCAGATATTATTTCATTTTTCATCGGGCCATCATCGGTATCATAGACTATGGAGCGGTTCCCGAGGTAACTCTTGAGCATTCAGAGAATGTACCCGGGAACCCGGAAATCTCGCTCCATGACGTCCAGCGCATGGTCCCACCTGACGGAATTGAAGGCGTTTTTCACGCCTACGGTGGCCAGCAAACACACGGGGCGTGAGAAATGGTTTCCCCGCTCCGTCGATCTTGCGGCCTCAACGACCTCCTGGACTGTATTGATGGTTGACTCGCCATATCTGAAATCGTACTGGCGAGGGGCTAGATCTCCTGCCTCCTGCACGGCTGCTAGGAGACGGGGCTTCAGCAGCTTCTCCATCAGTTTGCCTGCGGTGTCCAGGATGCACAGTGGTCTGTACGATGCGAGAGTGGTTACCGGACCCTTGCCTTTGCTGATCAGGACAAGTTTTGCGACCATCCAGCGGGCCGGAAATACGCCCGCCTTTAGGCACGAGTTGTACATGTCCAGCAAGAGGCTCGGGTGACTTACGGCTATCGCCTTCGGCATCCGGCCCTGGAGCTCTCTTGTTTCGCATAGACGAAACCGCCCTTGAGAGCTCCGCCCTCGCCAATAGAGACTCAACTGGGCAGCCGGATGTTTCCTGGGGGCGATGTCTCTTGGGATGCCCGAAAAACAAGGCATTTACGATGTTATTGATCGTCCCCGCTTCTGTTGGACTACTGACGGCAAAAGCCGCCAGCTGACGGGTAACGATCTCGTAGTCCAGACCCCACGGATCTCTATTCAGCTCCACCCCCATCTCCCACCAACAGCGCCGTTGGCTGGACTTGATGGCCCGCCTTAGTTGCTTCTTGGCCGCAAGGTGTTCCGCGGTCAAGGGGGCTACGTCGAGTTCGCGTTGTCTGGCTTTTTGCGCACGACGGTGCAGGGCCAGGCATCTCTTGCGGAGGTCCGAGATTTCGCTCATCTACCAGTAGATAGGACGTCTCTTTCCGCTACCACGGCTCCGAGGCACTGCTTCTGCGCAAGCCTCATGGATGAGACGCATAGTGACGGCTATCACCCTCTCTGCCCGCACTGACGGCGGCACGTCGCCCGAGATACTTCTTAGGGCTTGCTGACCCCACGTTAGAGCGGAAGATAGCTTCTCGGGGTCCATCTTTGAGATGTTCCACCTGGGGGGTGGGCGTCCAATCGATGCCAAGGACAGGCGAACATCACGAACGTGGAACGTGATGTACTGATGGTCGCTTTCAGTATAGTTTTCGACCACCCACCAGTCCTCGACTCGCGCCGCGAGCGCCTCGCTCGCCAGAGAGACGTCTATAATAGTCTCCCTGCAGCCAGGCCTTCTAAAGGTAGAGGTGGTGCCGGAATTCAGCACCATTAATCCAAGCCGTCCGCCATTTCGGCGACGCGGCGTCCTCTAGAGTCGGGCCTGGCTTCCCCCATTCGAGAGCTTTAGCGTTAAAATCTGCCGCTACTATCAGCTCGCCCCCCATGTCCCGCGCGGCGTCTTCCAGTCCATCGAGTTTGGCATGGAAGTCGTCTATGCGATCATTTGGGATGAGGTACGTGCTGACGTAATGAGTGTCCGCGTGCCACACCCAGACGAAACCCCGAGGCTCCGGTATCCATATGGCAGCAGTGCCAAGATCATCGGTATACCATCCCGGCCCCGACCCGTCCCGATACTGTTCGCTGATGAGAATAATCTCAGCGTTCTTCTCGGAACAAATCTGGGCTAGGAGGTTTTGTGCCGTCCTGCTCCTGTTCAAATTTTCCTGGAGGACTAGGGCCATCTTCTTTTGTTCTGTGCAAGGGCATCGCGGAAGACTCTGCATGCGCCCGATCCCGCAACATGTTTCCGTACCTCGGACTCTCCCTCGGCATTGGCACACAGGAAACAGTCGGGCTCGGACTTACAGTTCTTACCAACATGACCCTCCGCTCTACACCGGAAGCAAAGTTTACTCCAGTCTGGTCCCTTGCAGGCCCAACTCTGGTGGCCGTAGCCCAGACAATTATAGCACTTGGGCACTTCCACTCTTCGACGGATCCTACAGTTGACCCACCCGACCCTGATGCGATCGGACCTGAGCAGGGTCGAGGTGGCCGATTCATCGATCAAGACCACTGCTACTCGCTGTCCCCTCATATCTGGTCAGGTCACTGTCACCCTAAGGTTGCCCGTGTATTCCGGTAGGACATTCCGTAGGGCCTCCTCAGCCTCTTCCTTCGTTGTGCACTCGTCAAGGTCGCGGATCTCCACAGTGGCTCTAGGGACCAGCTCCCTGACGCTGCCGGCGTTGTCGACCGCCGATTTGAGGGCCTCCGCGAAGGCGCCTCTAGTTTGGAGGGTCGACTTATGGAGCTCATGGAGGTCCTCACTCGCTCTAGTCCGCCGAACGGATCGCAACTCGACCATGGTGCTGTCCGGCCTGATGGTTCTCCGCACAGTTGCCAGCAACTCCGCGAACGTTTTATTTTCCGCCGGACGGAGCAAGATCGCTTCCGGCTTCCTCCTCGACGCCGTTTTTTTCTTGGTGGCCATTTTATTTTCGGCCGTCCTCTCTTGCTTTTTATTTTTCTTCTTTTTGGATTTCCTTTCCACCTCCCGCCATTCGGAGGTGGAAGCCTCTTGTCGCCGGCTCTTCTTTTTCGACCGTCCTTCTGTTTGTAGGGGCGGGCTCGAAGCCTGCCGCTTCTTTTCGTGAGGACGGGCCGTCAATACGGTGCTTTGTGGTTTTGCGAAGGAGACCGCTTTTGCCCGCATATACCTCGGCCTGCATACGCGCAGCGCCGCACTCCTTCCTAGAGGTCTCAAGGACCTTTACTGTCTCCTGCAGTTTAGGCAGCCCCTGCTTCACTTTCTTCGCTATGTTTGGCTGCCTTTTCAGAACAGCCAGCATAGTTGAAAGGAGGCTCCTTATTTCGGAGAAAATCTCCTCCGCCTTTTCCTCCGCCGCAGCAATGCGCCTGCGCGAAGGGTTGCTCTCGCCCATGTCATCTCCTTCTGGACGACCGCTCTGTACCTCCATGCTCTCAGAGCTCGCCGCGTTAAGGTAGCTTGTGGTACTTTCCACGCTCATAGTACTGCCCGATCTTCTGATCAGTGGCTCTACGTTTAGTAGCGGCGCTCTAAGGGTTTACCGTTGACAGCGCCGCTGACATACCTTTCTTCTCCTCTCCTCTTCTCTCTTCCTATGGTTCGTTTTGGTTTAACATTCTTGCTAAAATAAATGAGCGTTACATCAGATCGCCCCCCCCCCCAGGATCTCCTTTTGGCAGCTCACTAGTCGCACCGCACGGCAAACACGGCTGTCCGCTATTAGTTTAAGAGGGGCACTTCTCCCTTTTATTCTTTCCAGAATCACATCCTCATGCGCTTTGGGAGAAGCCCGTTTATAGGGCCCCCTCATTTATCCATAAATCATGCTCTCCACCCAGGTAATACCGTTTTTTACGGGATAATTACCTGAAGCTTTTGCTCCGCGTGTGATCTCGCGCCATAAAGAACTTCTGTTTATGCGTGCCTACCTTCGTCTCTACATGACCGGTCAAGATCCGTTTATGGAACCTGCGGCTCCGACTATGGCATGCCGCTGCATACTCGGTTGCCCTTTCTGCTTCTGCAGCCCATCTCCACTCCGCGCAATTCACAAGTACTCACCCATTTGTTCAGAATTCATAAATCTCGCATACATGACACACACTCATTCATAGAAATGCAACTCCTATAAGCCCATCACCCGGCTAGCCGTGAAGCCAGCCTTCGGCAAGGTGCGAAGAGTAGATGGGAATACTAATAATAATAATAATATTAACCCTTAACTGACACACGTCAAAATGATAACATAAATGACACATGGGGTATTTCAGACCCCAGTGGGCAAAAATGTTTATAACTTTTTTATTAATTAATATTTTCATTTGCAATTTTTTTTAAAAGTACCTTAAGGTCTCTACTAAAGGGTGTTTTAGTTCATAAGATCCAAAATTATTGTTTAGATATTGAAAAAAATCGAAATTTGTTTAAACACTGAAAATCTATCCCTTTTATTAAAAAATTCATAACTTTTTGA
>UELV01079440.1:0-22941 GCA_900490015.1 Megastigmus stigmatizans | reverse complement strand
ATTTTTAAAACCTAAGTTTCAAAAATGCAACTCGAAGAGGTTTCATAACCTTTTCGCTGGCATATATGTAACTTCGACATGACTTTTTCCTATTACAGATTGCATGCGCCACCTAGCGGCATAGAAAGAAGCTTAAAATTTTCGTATATTTCGTATTTAGAAAGCACGAACTCTATAAAATTAGCTGAAGTATTTAGAGATAAGTCGTAAAAACGAAACCTTTAAATTTTTAATTATTCATTAAGCCAACTTAATAATTTATGAACACATCAATAAATTTTCAAAAAAATAGTGTTATTAACAATAAACAATAAATGTATGCTCAATTTGGTTAACTTGGAGTTAAAAAACGGATTGTACGCGTGTACCTAAATGCTCCACTTTGCACTTTACGAATGCACATAATATAAATACAAAAACGTCCATAACTTGCGAAACCAATCACTTAGGATTTGCATTTTGCATTTTTTTTCATCTACAAACAATATAGAAATTTTCTGCGTTAGCTGATTTTGGATCCATTTTCAGACCACTTTTGCATGCTTCAGGCACACCGTGAGTTACATCTCAAAATTTACCATTTTTTCCACCTTTCGTTTGAAAACAATATTTTTTCTTTATCGAAAGCTTGTTTTTGTCGCAATGGCGGAGAGGAGATTAAGGCTGTTTTTAATTATACGGGGATAGAAAGCATTATCGTGTAACTGTTCGTGACCATATTTTTTATCGGAAGCGAACCCAAAGAGTACCTGTTCTTTTTTATTTTTATGTGCGAAAACATAAAAGTCACATATCCTTTTAATAAATGAACTGGACGTTGAAATGAAACGAACGATGAATTACAGTTATGAACTATATTTTAAGTAGTTCTACCTTGTATCAAAACTAACTCGAATTTTACAATAGTAACACTTGTTTCTTCAACTCTCCTACAGTTTCCTTTTCCATGTTTTATCGAGTCCTCTTGCTCATGCGGTAAATTTCCCCATATCCTTCGTTGCTCTCCATTATATATAAAAGAAGATCGTACTCATCTCGGTTGCATAGTTCGGCGCAAGCGTCAACCCGTCGACAATCGCAAAGGAAAAAGGGAAAATAAAAAGAAAAAGGGGGGTTAAAAAAAAAGATCCACGAGCTAGTCCCTTTCTCCGCTAATCAATCTCCACTTGGCGCTTCCGAAGCACTTCACTTTGTCTCTCGTATTGCGCCTGCGGATAGAGCCTAGCATATCATAGAGAGAGAGAGAGAGAGACAGAGAGAGAGAGAAAGAGAGAAGAAGAGCAAGGAAGCCATGGCGGAAAACAGCCTCGCACGTTCTCACGGAGTGATTTATACGTCCGAGCAGGATCGCAGTCTACGTGCCCGAGTCCTCGTCGCTGATGCAACAGTTTGCAGCCTGGCTAACCGGACGCAGACCCGAGCTCGTCGACATCGGCATACTCGCTACTGGTGACGGCAGGGAGCGTAAGTCAAATGCACTTTATAATAAGTACTCTGCTTTTCTTTTTTATTTATAACTGGCTGCGCGCGATCGTTGTAAAAGTGTCGCTGGATATTTCACGAACAATTTCTTTAATGGGGATCTTTTTTTCAAAGGGGATTTTTGGCTGTACTCCCTAGAGAGCTTATGATAACGATTCGTTAATAATTCAAGCTGTATAAATAAGTGATGGAAATTCGCGAGATTGCATGCAAAGTGGCTCCATTATCCCTAATGTAGTATAATTAAGTTTATATACACTAATATATTGATAAGGTAGTTACGAGATCTTATAATAGTTGTTAGAGTAATCTTTGATCATACACAAATTTTTCAACATGATAGTTAATATATAACTTTATTCAATAATGCTTAGAGTACAAATTATATCGATCTGTCAATAATGACTGCTGCAATAAAAACAGTGAACGAATTTTCAATTGTTTTTATATAACTGATTTGTTTTTAATTCACAGAGACTGTAAAATATAAAATTTTCAATGGAAAAAAGGACCGCACGCGTAAATCAAATATATCTATTTCTTTTTTCATGATATTTAATGGATTGTAAAAAAGTTTTATGGCGCCAAATTTTTCTCGCCACCGTGGCTCGTAAAATATTTATTGTCTCATCAATAAAGTCATATAGGACCAATGTAACCGAATACCTTATATCGAATTATGTATAGAACATATAAAAGTGCGGTTCTTTTTTTCCTCCAATATATATATATATATATATACAAAATACATGCGTATATCGTAAATGCTCATGCGGCGTAAAACATAACTGCTCAAAATATATTCGCTTCGAAGTTACTTAGTTGTTATACATTTGGAAATTTCTCTGTCTTACAGTGACGCGAATGAAGCTCCAGGGTTTCGTTAATGCGACGTTCAACGTCGTGCTGAAAGACTTCTTTCAACTGGGATATGACAACGGCGAGCGCTCGAGATGAAACCCTGCGCCGCCCCTTCCTTTAACTGCTCTCGTGCAGCGAATAAATTAGATTTAAATATCTTAACGCGCTTTGTACAGTGTCAATTGTAACATTTGGGATCGAAGTGTATATGTATATATGTATGTCAAGTATTCCACGTCGAACGAGCCGCCCTCAAACAAGTCCTTTTCTTTTCCAACTTAATGAAGCTTTAAATTTTCACTGGCACCTTTATCGTAAATCTTTCGAGTTACAGGAAGTCATTTTGAAACGTGAATAGCACAAAATATTTCGCCAGTTTACGAGTCCAGACGAACGTGCAAAGTGCAAAACGCACGAGCTCGTGTACAAAACGCGTATGTTATTGTGAGACCAGTTTTAAAAATAACTACCCGTACCGTCAGGATCTAAAGTACGAATATGAAGCAAAATTTAAAGATTTTTTAAGTCGAAACACTTAGGGGCTGCTTTTAAGATTCGAGATTAGCTCACCTGATTTAGAATACTCAATTAGATATATATAAATATACATATATGTATATAAATATATATTCTCTATTGCAATCACATGTATGCCAATAAGAAAGCGTGTCCGGGACTAGACAAGTTCCTTAAAAATAATGCGATCAATTGTTTTATAATTACATTACATAAAATAATACTCTATGTATCCTTTGGATTTCTTGTATGCTTCTTTTTTTTTTGTCATTTTCTTGATGTCCTTCCATTATTAATACCTAATTAAACCGATAAACGTTCCATCAAATTTGACAAGCGTTTCCTAGTTGCAGTAGTGACTCCAGATAGACTTGAGGATCGGGTGAGCTCCATGTTTCGCTATGTTGTGAAGAGCAGGACTCGTTCCGGAGCGAGCACTGACACCTAAAAATTTAAATACACGCAATTAAATCAGTATTTTCAAGTATTTCATATTGAATTATTTTAATAAAACTTTTTAATGTTTCATAAAATAAAATTAATGACTCGAACATTTACGGCTCAAACTTCATATTATAAAAAAAAACAGAGTAAAGCAAGATTAAATTAATATATGCATATGTATTTGTTCGAAGCGACGAGCAGTTTATACATCTTTTTACATAATTTCCTTGCAATTTCATTTTCATATTCAGTAAATCAGTTATTAATATATCTTTCTATGATATCAGTATATTTAAATTTAAAATTATTTAATATCACAGAGCGTCTTATGTTAAAATACAAATAAACAAAATACAATAACGGTCTATATCTATCAGCCCATTTAGCGTTTTACACGAAACAAAAAAAAATAAACATTCCCTCAATCCACGCCACAGGACAGTATTCAAGATAGGGAAGTTTTAATGCCTCAACCAGTCTTCTGCGTAATGTCTCGGCGATGCATGGCCTAATAAATAGCAGACTTTAATATGCTTTTTTTTTAAAACCGGCGGTTTTCACGTTAATTCCTTGTCCAATGTAATACCGAGAGACTCACGAAGGTATCGAAAAAAAGGCACAAACGCTCCATCCCTATATGTCAATATCTGCCAATCCTACTTTCCTTAAATAATTCACTTTCTTCTTTGACCCAAATAAAATGGTCTCAGTATGGTCAGTATTAAGATGGAGAGGGACGAATGCTTCATCCCACTTCTACACCAATCGTGACGCATCGGACAGACGAGCTGTGCCCTTCGTAAGTTCATCTGGAGCTCATGATGTTAGAGACTGAAGATAAAAGGACCGAGGTTCCAAGCCCCTGTGTTACAATCGTATTAATTTCTGTAGCCACGAAGATCTGCCGCATAGGAAGAGATGATAAAACGACAATTAAAACTCAGCTAGGCTAGTAAATATTATCCAGACGATACGAAAACATTCTTTACTTCCCGATTCCCGCAGTCGAGTGATTAACGGCAACCTTTGAAAGTTTTCAATGGTTAAAATTTCTGGATGATTCTAATCGAGTAATACTCGAGAGATAAGGTTTAATTTTAGACCTATTAGAATTTAAAAGCCTTAAATCTGATTTAAAACTTTGTAAGGACGGTGAGATCAAAGTGCAGAAAATCAGATTACAGGGCTGATTTTGGCACACAATTTACAGCCTGAAAAGACTTATTTAATTCCCACAAACTTTTATCAAAACGAGTTTCAAATTGCGTTATGTTCTTGCAATAAGTTTTGCAAACACAAGTTTTCATATACGTACAACCCCGGAATTTACCTTGACAGAAATTTTTTTTTCAACCTTAATCCCGCAGTAATTCGAATAGCTGGTCTTCTAAAATGTATCTAGTAAAAGTCAAATAACGGATTAATTTAATCCAATGAAAAAAATTAAAAAGAAAGCGTCGAAAGGAAAGATCGAAGTACGCTTTTCGGCAAGAATGAGGAACGAGATACGAGTTCCACAATCTTGTATATACCACAACGAATGTGTAACTTGTCTCTCTTACGATACAGGTGTCGGTGAGTATTGAACTCCGTATTTTCGGTACACTGCGACTGGCGACAATTGAAATTGGATAGGCGGTACTTGACGAAAAATGGCATTGGTATTCTCTATATATCTCTGTTTGCAAAAGAATGTTGTATCTCTCCTAGTTGGGAGTATAATGCAGGATTCCAAATTGAAAAGAAACTTTGCGCTCCCCTCTGTCCTTGTTTTTTTTTGTTGGCAAATTTTTCAGACTGAAAAAGGGGATGCACGAGAGCGGAGGTTGGGGGAGTCGACAGAAATCAAGCGCAGGAATGCCGATGTAAAGATTGAAAACATAAATTTTCCGAAGTACGAAAGTAGAAATGCGTCTAGGATTGGGAAGAGTAGAAGAACGCGGGGAATCAGAGATCTCGATATTTCGCGTCATTAAATGGAGCGAGTATAAGAGAGAGAAGGTAAAGGAAAGAAAGATAGAGATTTATTCGTAAGAAACACGAGAAGACAAGCTACTGCTTCCGCTGGGGGGTTAAGTAAAATACCCGATGAAATTTACGGGTATAATCTATCTTTTTAATGTGCCACGGCCTCGGGTAAATGTAGATTTCTTTTGAATTTCACGGTAAGTCGGCAAATTAATTCTGTCAACGCGGGATGGATCTGATTTTATCCAAGAGATTAATAATGACCAGACGCTTAAGACCACCCCTATTATAGATACACATATAAGGTAGGTAGTACTTATACATGCAATTATAGATGAAAGGGATTATCGAAGACGTTCATTCACGCGCACACTAAAGCAATTGAGTATATTACAAGTGTTACTATGATTGGTGATTAGAGATACGCACATATACGTACATACATGCATGTATGAATGTATATAGCTTGAGAATAGAAACTCACGAGCAATGTCCCGCAGTGCGCCACGAGGAGGTTTGTGTATGTAGTGAGTGTGGGTTAGTATATGTTCCTAGAAGACAATACAATTGTATACAACAATTTGTCTATCTTGCGATACATAGAGTTTTACAGCCCTCTGATTACGTGTGATTTTAATTTGTTAATTTTGAAGGTGCATTTAAGCTAAAGTTAAAGGGCATAGCAGGATAAGATAATGAAAAATGCCCACAAACGAGTGGTGTAATTTTTATATATAGCCATTGGTTTCAGGGCATTTTTCACTATCTTATTCTATTATGCCTTTTCATAGAATATCAATTACTTTGATTCAGTCATTAATGACTTTATCTAAAAGTTTTCATTGGTGTAGTAGTTCTAGTTATGGAACTAATTAAAATAATAGTAGGTAGTGAGCCCTTACAAACGACTGTAACAATACTCCATCACGTGTTACTGGATGTATTGCTTTGTCTATATATATATATATATTGAAACTTATAGTTTCTCAGAACAATATAGTTTCAGTATTTCAAACATATATAAAAGAAACATCGAAAAAAGAAACCCCGAAAATGTCTAGTGATCTCATCGACCGTGAAAGGAAGAAATTTAATTTCCGGTCTTTTCGATCGGTATCAGTGCACAAGGGGAACATTAATCGAAGGCGAACCAGTTCAAGGCTGCTATGCTCGCGAATTCGATAAAGTTGAGAATCCTCCTCCAAAAAAGATATCCTTTTTAATTTTCAATCATCGCTAATTGGAAAGGATATCGTCGAAAAGAAAAAAAAAAACACACACAAGCAGCCATGCCAAAAGTTTACGTATAGAAAAAAAGAAGGCACATCCGCGGGGGCAATTTGCTTTTCAGCGGCGCAAAGCGGAGCCGAACTGGGTCAAACAACAGTCGAAAAGGGTGGGAGGCTATTCGATAGGTAACTTAAACACGGAGCGAATGAGGCTCGCGTGAATCCCCCTTATACCTCCTCGTGCAGTAGTATACCGTGGATATACGTATGTATACAGCACTCGGAGTATATTTACCCAAGGGAATAATAGTCTCGACACTTACTGCTCATCTCTGGACTGTAACTTGACGAGGGATAAGTGTTGAGGAACTCGAGGACTACGCCATTGGTCCAGCCAAAGCCGTCCTGCACCTCGTATTCACCGCCGCCGCCGAATCTGCCCGGCTGCGTCGCGTCGTACTGCAACAGAAAGTGTATAATGTAGATTATATGCATATAGTCAGTTTCCAATGTTCTAGATTTATTTTAGGCGAAATGTTTTTCTATTCGCGACCAATGGAATTTGCCTTTCTATTTCTGAAAGAACGGTTCTGCTTTTTCTATTTAGTGTATATGCTTAAGTGGATCGGAGATGTACGGCTGGCAGGACGTCGATATTACTACTGAATAAAAGCATCTGCACGATCAAAGTGTTACGTATTCATATTTTTCGTAAAGGAACAGTGATCATCGTTTGGGATTCATGACTAATTTATTAAATTTTATAATAAGACCATGTATATATGTAAGTATTGTAAACTTTGGTGTATTCAGAGATATTTTAGATTAAAAACAGTTAGATAAATGAAAGGTAGTGTTGATTGCTGTACCACGCGGAGTTATACTACGTAAATAAATAATGTACATATCTTCGTATTTCAACAAACGATACAAAAATGTGTATTTACACATTTTTTTTTTAAATTTTCTATTTTAACAGTAGCGCAGCAACGAGAACAAGAACATAATACGGCACTACAGCGCAGTCTGATATATACCCACTATCCATTAATTCTGCTGTAAAGAAATTTAAATTATCCAAGAAGTACATCTATATATATCAACTATAGATATGTTTTTTCAAGCTAGACTTTAAATCTCTAAAGTTTTTCTGGTAGAATTGCAAACGTAAACTGTAATAGCAAACATCAAATAATTCATTTGTATTATAACAGAGGTAACGCATGAAACCCGTAACCCAATTCAGAACGCAAAGAAAAACGTTTAATTGATAAGGAGATTCTGACGAATGCGGCAAGACACGAATGTCAATAGAACTTTTATTCTAACTATGTTTTCTTATAAATCAAATAATCTTTTAGTACTCTGAACTTTTTTAAAGGTTTCATACGCTTGGTCTAAAAATAAGCTTTTATATTTACATAAAGTATTTCATTAAAACTTAATTTCAATTTTATTGTTCGATGAAGTCGTGGAGGACCGAATTCATAATCGCGGCGATAGTTTTGAAAATTCATAAAAAGGGTTCACAAAATTCGAAAATTATATTGTTCGCACCGCGCTCGATAATTTCCCCTGACAAACGATCACTAATCGCAAAATATTCGCGGCTGCGCGACTATAAAAAAAACGAGCTTCTCTCCCTACATAGAGCAAAAAAAAAGGCTCTCGAATACAAAGAACCCGGTATCCAAACTACCTACACATTCACAGGTTACTCTCCCTGGAGAGTATAGAAACCGACGAAAGCGGATGCGCACTTCAACAGCGTCTAAACGAGTAACGAGTACCAATGGAAATAAAACCACTGCCAATACATTAATATATTATCTTAGTAAAAACTGTCTAAAATGTTATCGAGTTAACTTATTCTATTAAGAAAAAATATAGATTTGCATAGAATCGCAAAGTGGTAACTCGGCTCTCTCGCCTCCTTATACACAGTGCACAAAAGGCAAGAAAGAGTGGCAGCGGCGCTCATTGCGAGAAAGCACTGGTATTTACGAGGCCATAAGCCGCGTCTCGCAAACGCGTGGGTGGAAAATCCAACGTCGTCGTGTATTACAGGGGGTAGGAGAGGGTATCGAACTCCCGAGGTGCGCGCGTGATACGAGAAAAATCAGCGCACGCAAGAGAGAATCGCGTGCTTTTATTTCTCCCGCCCCCCTCCTTCGGCCGATGTTTGCACTTCGTGATTTCTGCTGTTGCTGCATGCGCGCAGACGTCTCCTTTTGCTCTCGGCACTGGACTTCTTCATGGAAGGAAACGACCTGATGCTTCGCCAGCTTTTAGAGCTATGTCCGCGCGTATATATGTATGCATATGTATGTATATATGTATATGGGCGGGGGGGATGAGACTACGGGGAAAAGGTGAATTGCACGGATGGGAGCTGTATAAGTATATGCATATCCTCGCGCCGATGGAAATTTATACTTGGCGCGTCCGCGACCGGGATGAATTTTACTCCCTTCGTTCTTTCAGTCGTTAGGAAGATCGTTAAGCTTGGTTGGTTGGAGCAGGTTAATTTCTTTTTCTGCGCTTCCGCTGCTGCCGGCATAGAGAAAATTTTTCTTCACGTATACGGGACAAAGTGGACCGGGGAGTATATAGTCTTGGGTTTCGAGTGGCGCAGTTGCAATGTTGTGGAAAAACTGGAGAGTGTAGAAATTGCCGCGTACAAACAGTTTTGTTTGAATCTATATTGGGATTGCATTTTACGCAGGCGTTAATATGGCGCCGTTCGTGCGCATCACGTATTGTAAGCGGAACAAAAGTATAACAATGTATGATACTGACCATGGCTTTTAATGGGATTACAGCATTTGGATATCTGCAGTATACCTTGTTACGTTTTCATTTCCTTCGCTCCCGCGGATATAATACTCTAATAAATGAGCGCCGAATACACGATTCGTATACGCTTTTTTTTTTTAATTAGTGAAAATCGAATTATTTTCATTCGGCACGAAATATTGTTGATTACGACGGTAATGTATATATATATATATATTTCTTTTTACGTGTGATATCGGCTGAACACTCGTGATTATTCTTTCGATAAACACCGATGCGCGAATTATAGTTTCGTTTTAGTATCGCCAGAAATGATTCTATAGATTTACGAAAGAACCGTCGATTGTTTTCGTATCGTGCATTCCCTCTACATCGTGACCCGCTATTCAGTTTTATCACAGCATACGCAGACCTCTATCGAAGCGTAAGAACCGTTATTATTCCTTTCACTCGATTAAATCTCAGAGAGTGTTGTGTTTTTTTTTTGGATTTCTTATCGCGGGCATATTTTATTTCATCACTAATTAAACACGCAAAACTGCTTTGGAATCCTCGCTCATCTCGAACAAAGGAGTGCACACACGTATATATCCACCTCTCTCAAATACATAAAACTCTTTCCACTCCATTCGGTGCGTTATCGCTCGTCCGCGAGAGAACGAAGAAGATTATGTATTCAAAGTACACACAGACCGTGCATAAGGGCGGCATAAATATACGAGCTTTCGTATAGCTATAGTTATGTATATGCGCCAATTATAGTCGCCATTGTCGTGGGGGTGGGAGAGATCGGCCAGCGCGGCCGGCGCGATAATCGTTATACACGACGCATTAAATTCACCTTCGTATTTATCGTTCTCCGGACAACTCGCGCGGCGTTAGTCCACCCCCGGCGGATGAAAAAAAAATCGTAGAAGAAGAAGAAGAAAGATAAGCCAAGAGAGAGAGAAAGAGAGTTTGGTTTTATACTGTATAGAAGATTCGCGCAATGCCCGTCGACTCGTAAAACGCTTAACGACCACCAACCGTCGTTATGTATCCTCAGCCTCTCGCGGCTCGAGACAGTCGTCGTCGTCGTCGTTGTCGTCGTCGCTGTCGTCGCAGTCGTCGACGACCCAGACAAAAGAGTCATTGCACCCGCGAGTCAAGTGCCACCGCCGCCGCTGCGGCCAAAGCTCTCCACCCCGATACCCTGTAATCCCCTACCCGATCACGCGCATCACGCCAAAAAGTTAATTGGCCGCGTTCTTTTGCACATCTTTCGAGCAGATGGGAATATAATATGTTTGTTACGAAGTTAAAATTTAAATTCAATCGCGGTCTGAGATTGAAATTTGAGCAAATTAATTGGGGATTTATGTATAGTGGCGAGCAGGTGATCGGTTTTTGGAGGCTACGCAATGAAAACAATTTCGTGGCGCGGTACGCTTTTTTTTTTCTTTTTTTTTTTTTTATTGAGAATTGGTTGACGAGCGCTGCGAACAAAGTGGAGAGATAGATATACTGTCCGATTTCGAATAAACATCGGGGCGCTTTGAGAAATACGAGGCAGCCATTCGATATCCTACACTTGTGTTTCTTTCATTTCTGTTGTAATGAAATACATTTATTGTGCATCTAGCAACATATATATCGCGTTAACCGAAGAGAGTTAGCCGATGAATGACAAAATGCTTTTCGAAGCGCGGGTATAAGGTCACCGCGCATCGAATTATGAGTTTCCTTTGTACTTTGTGTTTGCTAACGCCGTATGACAGAATATCCTATATATGTTATATATAATAGTGGTGGCAAAAGCTCACGGGTGCATCGATACCGATAAGGGTATATGCCGAGGTGTATGACGGTATACGGACTATACGAGCAAAACCGATTAAATCCCTTAATAAAATAGTTCGCCATCGTAAATGTCTGCTTATCGATATGCCCCGACCGGAATTACGAGGATATTAGAAAAGTTGTACAACCTCGCGATAATCGAGGTCATAACTATATTGTGAATGTATCTGCAAAATAAAACTGTGCGCAGCGGGATGTGTTTGCAGTAACAAAAGTGATTTGTCACTCTGCCTTTGGAATTTCTCGGAGGGCACGAGAACGGAGTGCGAAAGGATTTCTTTGAACCAAGGAAAGCTTTTATCGCAGGTGGATGAATAAATATTTTGTTGGAACGAGAAGAAAAAGATATTGATTTGGCACATGCAATGATGGTTTACTTATGATTATTCATTAAATTCTTTGTAATTAAATGCAGCGCTATGTATCATAATCACTAGCTTAATTAAAATAGAAACAGTGTCTAAAAGTACTTTGTGTTTAACCGAGCTGCATATGGATTTATACGTATCATATAGTAATTCGGAGTATTTTTGACGTGATTTCTCGTCATGGTGCGCAGAAGGATTAATCAATCGAACAAATTTTATTTGCACCAATTACTAATTATTTTACACTGTTTAACGCTCCGAATTAACGTCTTTCCAATTGATTCATACATTCGAAAAATATTTGAAATTACGTTAAAGCGAAAATAGCCGAGAATATGACAAACGGAATCCGCGGTGTTACTGTGCCCATAAAAACTTTTTACGTTCGGCCCAAAACAAACGTCGTTATACCACGCGGGAAGACTTTCACGTCATTCTCAACCAACGCTATAGGCAGGCGTAACGCAACGCAAAACATACATTTACTTTTACGTTCTTTTCAAGACGCACACAATATAAAAGTATACAATATCACGTGGCGTATTATTTATGAAATCACTGCGTGACGAAAGACAAAAAAGTGCTATTTATCTTGCGGGTGCAAGATAAAAGCAAAAATTCAACGCTCGGCGTCGGAACAAAAAGACATAGATACCGATATCTCGGGGCTGCTATCGCGTCCCTTTTGGATCGACGGATTCGCAAATTTTTCGGAAAAATCTCGGTTAGCCGTAAAATCTCCTTTTTAGCTGAAGGGAGTCGCGCGTAAGCGCTAAAAAAAGACAGGTGCAAAACCCTATTAAGAAACTTATATAGATTTCCGAGCGGCGGGTTACCTCAAACACCAATCAATCGACGCCTCTTTTTCCGCTCTCCCTCTCTCCCTCTCTGACGCACGCGAAAATGAACATTATCCAAACCTTTTCTCTCTTCTCTCTCTCTCCATCGATCACTTTTCCTTTTACCCAATCCACCCACTCGCGAGTACTAATTCTTTTTGCCCCGTACACAGCCTCCCATTAGTCACCGTTTCAAATATAACCCAAAACTCCATCATTTGTGTATGTTTTTTTTTTTTTTCAAGAAAAACCCATGCATATTATGTATAAATACAGATTCCCTCTCGTCATCGCGTCGTATACAAGTTCCGAATCATCCGATAGAGGTTACATTATGTACGCGCCGCGAGAGTTTGCCTATGCGTTCCCCCAAGATTGGGAGCGATAAGGAAAAGCTCGGCGGCCGTGCGCGCGATTGCAGCTGCTGGCTTTGTCGGAAGGGGGTCGCGTCTCGCGCGCCACTCGGCAACTTGGTCCGCATGTTACCGCCGCAACCTGTTAACGACGGATTAACAGTTTACATAATGCGGCCAAGCTGCACCTTATACTCACTACCTCTCTCTCTCTCTCCTCGAGGTTTATCGAGACGTATCCAGGCAGCTTCCATCCCTTTCTCTCTCTCTCTCTCACACCCTCTCACTCTCTTGGCGTGTGTTCCATTATCCGTTGTGTCACATGCCGCGCAGAAGCTAAACTCGGAGACGAGGACCGATGTCTGCCTGACGCGCTGCACAACAGCTCTCGCGTGCACCAGCCTATAGCTCACGTTTCCGCGTGCACGCTTGCAAATTGTCATCCCGAATATTGCGGATGGCGGGCAGAAGAGAGAGAGAGAGAGAGAGAGAGAGAGAGAGAGAGAGAGAGTATCCGTCTTAGTTCTGATAGACTGCCGAGCTTCCGCGGCGACGCTTTGTTGCAGCCAAGCGCGAGCTCAGCGAGTTCTACGTCCTCTCGTTGTGTGTATCCGTGAATTAATTAACGCCGGGAAGCTCGGATTCAAGGCGAGGAAACAGTGATATACTTTTTAAGATTGTTGTAGAGTATTTGACGGTTTATGCGCGAATAGTAAAATCCATGCTTTTTTTTTCTTCTTTTTATTAACGCTGACTTTGTTCATTTAGTAATAATACTGAGATGTATAATTAATTGAAGAAATTCGTATTCGCAATACTGTAAGATAAATAAATGTCTCGGCGGTTATCGAAAATCTACGTCTCGATTTGTTTAGCAAAGTGGGCGCACAGTCAGATTGATATCGCTACCAAAGTAATTGCCAGCGGAGCATCATATTAAATGTGAAGGTATATCTTGTAATAATTAATAATTTGTGGGGATGCGGTAGGGGAGGATTCAATGATCGACTGAACTAATGCGAGCTAGCTGCGTCTGTTCCATTTAAGCTTCGAGGATATATACGCGGCAAAGGAATATTAATGATGATCGATTATGCCTTATCTACGAGGTAAAGGTCGGACACTGCGTCAGTTATACAGAGGACTGGCCCTAAACCTCTATTGCAACAATTAAGCCCGATGCCGGAACAATGCTTCAAGTTCACGCAGCCGAAATCGTTGTGGCCAAATTAATACTTTACGAAGTACTTCGCCCTTTGAATTGCTGCTATGCCGGCATTCGTGTAATCAAACTATTGCTCCGCGTTATTTCTTGGAAAGAATGCCATTTGGCGCTGGTAGTGCTATTATTGAGATTGAATTGAGTACGTTAGCTCTAGCTTCTGTAGATTCTTTTTTATAGAATCGGTTCTCATCAATTTGTGCTAATTTTGTGTTAAGCTAACATCAAGTGAATTAAGAGTCATTGTATAAATATTATATATGCATGGAAAAGAAACTTTTATTTATTTCCAGTTTCCACCAGTAATTTTGACAGACATTGAATATACAGTAAAACATTTTTCATTATTAGATTATGCTTATTAAAGTCTTTTATTTTGCTTTTTAGTAGGATAAAGGTTTTGCTAGGGGAATCTAATACTATAGCAATTTCTTTCCAGCTTATATAAAACTTATCGCGACGTAAAATGGAAAATTTTTTGTGAGCTTCTGCATCTTTTATACCCAAGCATATAACAATACAGTGCTCTCTCGCTCTTTGTCTCTAAAAATGTACCGAACAAGATAAAAAAATCTCATGAACTTGCACACAACTCTCTCTCTCTCTCTTTATATATATATATATATATATCTGCTATTTCTCAAGGATAAATTCACGCGAAATATCATTGCGCTAAAGTCGAGTTTTTAAAACTTCTTATACGCATACAATACATGGAAAAACGAGATCGAGATATATAAACTTCCCGCCGACCTTGTTCTCGCAACTTTAAAAACATCATTTTTTACGAATTAAAATGTTATAAATTTTGGCGAATTTCCCATTATTTCCAAATTAATGAACATTGTGCAATGCTTGGATGAAAATGGATATTTCATGCAGGCCATAAATTTTAGATTATGACTTATTTTATTTTAGTTTATGACGCAGGTATTTATGTATATAAAATTTATATTTTTCTTTTATATTGTCTGCAATATTGGTTTCGAAACAATTTAAAACTCTATTGTATTATAAAACATTTTTATTGGTTGAATGCGTCAACAAAATATTGCAATCATTTCTAATGCATTTTTGGGTAAATATTGATATCTTTTTTAGTCACAAGTTCCATTTGGAGAAAGTCGTGAGCAAGAGTCTGTGCCACTCCCTCCCTCCTCTTATTTGTTGAGTAAACATCAGAAATGGACGAATATCATAACTTGTTATATAAAAATAGGCTATTTCCAGGGAATTCATTTTGCTTTTAAATTTCCTTGAGACTATAACAACAGCAAAAGCAAATGTAGGGACTTGTGTTAACTTGAGCAAACTCTTTATAAATGTATTAATGCTATATTAGAAACAAATTGTTTAAATTATTTGTTTCTAAAGCTTCTAATGTAATTTCAGCGAACCATGGGCTGGTGCAGAAACCCATAGGTGCACTTATGATTTGCTTGTAAATTTTTTGATTGAACTGTAAAAAGATTGAATTTAATAATAAGTTAATACCATCTAAGAATTCCTGTTCCGATAAAGTTTGGTAAGTTTTTATATAACGCCATTTCTTAGACAAAGTCTACAAAATTAAATGTGTAGGTAAATTGAAAAATAAAGATAATACAACATAATTATCAATATTGTTTTTAAACTGAAAGCTATTTTTTAGGGGCAAAATAGGACGAGGGGAAAACTTATTGAACAGCGTTAATTCTTTTTGCAGTTTTCTTCATTTAAAAAAACATTTACTATGCTTTCAAAATAATTTACAACACGTAAAAAAACTGCAAAAGCAATGAATTTAATATCTACTTACGAGGGATGGGATAATTGTTTGGAGGAAGCTGCTAAAATTCAATTTCCTAAAGCCTTATGCGAATTATTTGCATACATCTGTATTTTTCATAATCCAGTTAATGTGCGTGAATTATATGATAAGTATAAATCAGAATTTAGCCCTCCATCAATAAATGAAGATATTGCTGAAAATTGGGCTGTCTAAAATAAGTGAAATCTTAACATTAAATGGTTACACATTGAATGGCTTTAAGTTACCTGCTCTACAAATATGCGATGATAATATTGTTTATTTAAATAGTTTTGATACTAATATTGAAAGTAAAGATATCGAAATTATAAAACAAAACCCATTAACAAAATTACAAAACATAATATTTAATAGTATTTTAAGCGCAATTAACAATATTAATTGCGATAAATGTTTTTTTATAGATGGTCCAGGTGGTAGTAGAAAAAGTTATTTATTAAATTATTTAATAAAATACTTAGACAAAGTCAATGTAGGGTGTATTGTCCGTCGCTTCAACTGGAATAGCAGCAAATCTCTTAAAAATGGTAAAACTGCTCATTGGTCTTTCAAATTACCTTTAAATGTTACTGAACAATCAACATGCAATATAAAACCTAATTCAAAAGATGGCATGAAAATGAAAGAATTATATGTAATTATTTGGGATGAAATATTAATGGCTTGAAAACATAAATTTGAAGCTGTTGATAAATTACTGAAAGGCATAAGTAATAATGACAAATCCTTTGGTGGTAAGATCATGATTGTTTCCGGAGATTTTAGACAAACATTACCTTCCTTATTAAATAATGAGAAATGCCAATGATTAAAGGTAAAGGTAATTTTTAAGGAAGTGACAGTATGTTAAAATGTATGTTAAAATATACTTATCAAAGATAGTCGATTGGGTTCTATTTATAATGTAATTCTTAAACATAATTTTGTAATTAGGAAACAGATTAGTTTAATAACGTTAATCTTATTTTTAGCCTTTGCGAAGGCAATATAGTTATATAAGCAATATTATAAGTTGAAATAAATATTTCATATAGTCAATGATTTGAATGAAATATTTCTGCCTTACCGATTTTTTAAAATTCATTCGTTTCTATTATACCAAAGCGTAATTTTATTATTATGATTCGTTTAATAGAAGAACAACATTGAATCCCAGAAAGAGGTCCTTATATTTTAGCTAGTAGTATATTATGCACCAAACCCCCCTCACTTCGGTCGGGCGGCAACTTACTCGCATGGCCGCACATAGCCTAATTTATTTCCGAGTACAATATACGATTTTTGAACATACCCACCATAAAGTTCCAACTCGCTCACCGTCGAAAATGGAAAAAAGTGCTACATATTTACTCCCTAACCGGAAACTAGAGTGAAGTTAGGGCATATATGTATAGTACTTTATTCCCGGCTCGGCGGTGAAAAAGCACGCATTTTATACTGAGGTGTGTTAATAGTATATTACGCCACTAGGGAGGAAAAAACATGGACGGCCCAGAACTCCGGTAAATTGACACTCCAACCGAAGGCGAAAAAAAAACTTTTTCATATTCTAGACAAATGAACAGTTAATTATTCATATATATTTAATAAAATGTTATCCCATTGTATTTGTATGCGTCGTTTAAATAGTAACAGTATTTTCCGCACCGGCGTCGTTGTTATTGCGCTGTCGCGTGTATATAAGTAAACGATTAAATTCCTACCGCTTGGCTGTATACGCCTTGCTGTATATACGCAGCAGCAGCAGCACAAGTGCTTTAGTATAAAATATGAAAACGCGTGAAATTATAATTTGAATTCTCCCATTTGTACGCTTGGTAAACACTTCGAACGACATTTCAATGCGGAGAAAACTTAGTGTGTATAGGAGTCATTCGAAAGCGTATATTTTATCGATTTTGAAAAATGTAACACTGCAATTGTCATTTGGACCGTATATATTTTTTACTGTGCACGTAAAATGTGTTTATTTATGATGCTGTATGTACTAGTTTACTTTTGATCCATTTACCATTTATATTTTTGTTTACTTTTCTAGTACTTTTTTTTTAATTGCCTTTAAAAAATCTTTATAAAAAGACTTTAAATGTTGCTGGAATCAAGCTGTTTAACAGAGGTAAAAGCCACTTAACTTTTTAAAATAAAATAAAGTTCAAACAGAAGGTTACAGTAGGCGATATTCGGATTGATCCACGAATTCGTACTGAGCTGAGAATTTTCATTAAAATATTTAATGAAAAAGAAGATTAAAAAATTTCAGCTCGATGTCGAACGTAATTGCTTCTAGTACGAAAACACCGAAAATACCGAGATTCGCTTATATGTTCGCTATACAAGCGTATAGTCTTAAAAATTAATTAATAAATTATTCGCGTCCGAGTATAAAATATAATTAAAATAGAATGGACTCTAAATGGATTTTAAATGGATTAATTAATCCTCCGCGAGACGAGACTCGTCTCGAGAAGATATCTATATCTTACACATGATGTAAATTGGCTGTCAAAAGATTAAAGCCAGCTATTATCGAAAAAATATTATGAATTCTCAGAAATATGTCAATACTAATATTTTCGCAAGCAATTATCGATTTATTCTCCAGATGGAAAGTTAACTACGTCCAAAGCGGTAATAGCCATTCGCGGTTAAATTGATCTGAGCAATTAAACGGCGCAGTTCCGCGCAACACTCGTAAAGGCTATAGAAAGCCGCCGCACGTCTACACGAGAAGTCGGAAATATAAATATATCGCGCACATTCTCTTTGTGAGACCATACACAGCCTATTATGGTAGATAGGACAAAGAAGACTCGTCACATGCATAATATCAGAATTCGAGTAATGGTTAGCCACTTTGATATCTTGACAAGATTCTCGCGTTGTACACCGGCTACGGGAGGCGCGTATATACCTCGATCTGGGTCAATTTTGTAGCTATTGTGCAGCCGTGAGCGTAGCTGCATCTCTCGCCGCATATATACGCGCATAAAGAATATAATCAAGTGTAATATCGGGCAGACGGAGAAAACGATGTGAATTGGACATTCATGCGACTGCGGCATCGCGACATTTCCTCGTCGCGTATATAATATGTATAGTACGTTACGTTGCAATTGTATAGATACGTCTGAATAATGTTATACAACGTGTGTAACGAGAGGAGCACGATCGCGAGGCATTTTCGATTTCTTGGTAATAATTTGCATGAGCGATGTTGTTAGGAAGATTTTTATTGGTCTTGATTGCGTTGGGACACGATGTTCGCTGTTGCCGCGGAATAGTTTTAAAAATTTTAAAATATCTTGGATTTTTTGACGAGGAGCTAGGTACATTTGGTCACAAACTGATAATTTTGAGATTCTTCAAGATAGTGCATTGTGTAATTTTTTATACAAATGCCTAGAGAGTACAATCCCTACAGGTGAGTGCGAAAATTTTCTTTCGTCGACGGATTCAGACTCAATAATGATTGTATGTAGGTGATGCTCACCTTGTGATATTGCATTAAATATATATTACAATGGAACGGGTGCTAAAAATGCTCTTTTTCTCGCCGTTAATAAAATAAAAAAATCTTTGGAGCGTGAATAATTTTATTTACGCTTGAATGCAAGACGTTCCGATAAAATATCCAAGGTGTATTTCCTCAGCGTTTCTCAAGTATTTTTCTCCCTGCTTCAAAGAAAGAATGTGCGCATAATTATAATCAATATAATCAGGGAAAAACACTATAAAGTCCTCAATAATCCATTTACAAGGAAGGACCGAGAGCCTAGGAATTCTAAATATAATGTAAGAGTCACGTTTCACTTCTTGATTCAGATTACGTCGCACATTATGCACTGCTGAGAAGAAGAGAAAATAGAGCGACGTAATATCAATACAGATAAGAATCTTTTGACGAAATTACGTCGCAATCCAATTAACATCAATTGGAAAAACATAATAAACATTAGCTACATAAGCATGTACTAGAAGAAATTAGTCTCATATTCCAATAAGTCTCATATATTAATAAGTCGCGGTATTACAGATTCAAATCCTCACACGTGCACATTTTATACATTTTAAACACACAGAAGGCGGATAAGTATATAAAATTCGACGTTAAATCCGCCATGGCATGCAGTAAAGAAAGCGATAAAAAAAGGCTTAACTGTATATAGGTGCCCCGTTTCCTTCGGTAGTCGATTCAATTATCGGCGGCCGAATAATAAACGTCGCACCCGTTAAGTTAACGCTTCCTGGCGCCCCATTCCACAAAAAAAAAGAACGCGCACTGCGGTATTCTGTAGAGGAGAGAATCAGAATGGGAAAAAAGGCGTTACGTAGTTTCTATATGTTTGGAAAACGCATTCGTTCCTGCAAACGGACTCTGCACACATTTAGCCACTGGCGAAGTACGGCTACTTTAGTGAATTATTTTCTTTTTTTTTTCACCAGTTGAACGCGTCGTTACGGGACGAGGACGTGAGAATCCTCGACCTGGTGCGTGAGTATTTCTATGGGAAGACGCGACTTCCCATAGAAATCATTCCGTTATTTTACAAGTGCGACACTGAGCGAACGGAGTTTCTTAGCGAGAATAGAGCCAACTTTTTAAAATTCCCCGCGTTGAGAGCGAGGGAATCAGATTCATTGTCAAGCCGATTGCACGCGCACTCCTGTGGCTTTAAATATGAAATCGAGTTACGCGTTGGTGACGGTGGCGACGGCGGCTGCGGTAGCATAAATTTCGAATCCCTCGTAAGTGCGCATTGTCCTTTCACGGAAACCCTGTCGCACCACCGATTCTTCGCGGGATAAACTACTACCATGTTACATACTATTGTGTAGTTAGGAGTCGGAGATTGGCGGCCATTGTAAAAGTTTAGCTTAAAAGATGAACTTAAAAGATGACTTATTTAAGATTAAATATTTTTCTATACACACTACCTAGAATACGTTCTTTTCCATATGAATATTTCCATTGCTTTCATTTTTTCAAATTTTTATAGGAATACTTAGAAATGGCTCCTTTATACGTTTCTCTTACAACACCTTTTCTGTATTCGAAGAATTTATTCCTTTTATCCATCTTTTCATATTCTTTTAAGAATGAATAAATCCAAAAGACCGATAAAGGTATTAGAAATGAGCTTTAGTTTTTAAATACACATAAGTACCGGAGTGTTGATGAAAGTTTCAATGAAAGCTGTAAAAAATTTACTATAAACTTCGGTAAAGATGTAACAATGTGCGCGTTACGCAGCGACATATTATATGCAAAGATAGCTTTTTAATATAAATTCGCTGGCGCGCTATTTTTTTTTTTCGCGCAATTAAGTTACGTGAGCGAACCTTTCGCCCTTCTGTTAAATTAAGCGGAGCTCGTAAAGAGGTGTGCGAAGCAGAAAAGAAAAGACGTAGTTGCAGTTTAATATTAAGATGAGAAACAAATAAGGGAGTGGAAAAGCTTGGGATGGCGAGCAATATAAGAGCGCGCAATCTCGGGCTGCAGGATGGACGAGACATACACTGGCCCGTCGTCGGAGGTGGCTGCGACAACTTATTCCTTATTTATATTCATTGCTACCCATCAGTGGGTATAACAGTAAAGGCGCACGTGACGTACGTCGTCTCATAACTCACTTCGAATGCAACTGTATGTATACATATATCGTGACGCGTCGTCCGCGCACTTTATTCAACGAGCCACGCGCGACTATACTAAGTGCGAAAGCCACTATAATATAAAATAGAGCTATTATACTACCGCTGTAAATTCTCACTACGAATATCCGAGCGAGTGCTTTATTTCGCTCTTTAATTACGAGTACAAGCAACGAAGACGACGACGAGGACGACGACGACTAGGAAAAGTTAGATATTCAGCTGGCTTCAGCCTTCCTTTTTCTTTCAATCTCGTGCGGAATCGCGCTCTAGAGTCATCGTAAAGGCCATCGATCGCGCATCGTTATTAATGTCCCTCGATTCGAGCGATAAAAATCACGCGTAAAAAAGCGCATTATACCCACTTCTCGCCACTTAATTTTTTCTCCACCTCCACAGTCAGCTAGAACAAAAAAAAGGCAAGTTCGCAATCACGCTTGGGCTTTTCCTCTCGACTCTCGGAGAGCTTCTTCTTGCGAGACTCTGACGGTCGTACGATTCTCCGAACATCCGTTGGCTTTGTCTCACGCGTGCAGAAGAGCGAGATAGAGAGAGACGATGGTGAAAAAGAGAAGGTGGCAGAAATCGAGGGGGATAGAGAGGAGTAAAAAGCGAAGGGAGAAAAAAGTTGGGGAGTGGGGGGAGCAGCGCGAGCAGCAGCGTCTTACTTCGTCCACTTGATATATAGCGGAGAAAGAATATACCTATCGCGCAACTTCCCTGCACCCCGAGATCAAACGATCTCTCTCTATATGTATATATGTATATACACGTCTCTTTCTCTCTTGGACGCCGCTCTCTGTCTTGTCTCGCTATACTTTATACGCGGCATATTTTTTTCCTTTCTTATAGCGCTGAATTATGCACGCGCACTGGGAAATTTGCAGATACTGACGTTATTACCCTGTATATATATACTGTAATTAGATTTTTCTTTAGTCGCGATACGCAGTTGCCTTTAGCGCTAGAAATTTCATTATTTATGTTATGTCATAGGGGTGAAAATTAATTCACAAATTTCAACATGCTATAGCTTGATTTTCAGACTTTAACGCCGAATATTAATCAGTGTGAGTCAAAAATTTATGTCTTAGTGAAATTTCAACACTAGATCCATTATACCAAGAAATATATATAGTTTGCAGAGTACTTATCGAGTTGTTTATGTCGGTGATAAAATAAGGTTAAAAGCGTTAGTAATTCGCAATGCGTGTCCACAACTTCTGAAGATAAACTAAAATGCATCACCAAAGTCCCATGGACATACAAGTTTAATGGCTCTCAAACTATTGGGCGCGAGAGAGAGAAAAAAGTCTCCTTTCTCTCTCTCTCAATTTATACTGCCTATGAGATCATATAACAGAACAAAATGCGCTCTCGCGCGAGCGTTCGTAATTTGCGGCGCTCGCCGCTCTGACTTTTTGTATATTGTTATTAATGATACTTTGGCGAAAGTTTGGCGCGCCCGAGTGGGAAAACGCTCGCGCGCACTTGCGACGTGGTGTGAAAACTATTCGCTGTGTGTGTGCGTGTGAAAAGGGCGTGAATCCCCACCCTTATAT
>UELV01079439.1:0-21941 GCA_900490015.1 Megastigmus stigmatizans | reverse complement strand
TGTTGAAAATTCGGGGTCTTTGTTGTTAATGGGTTAATTATAATGCATTAGCATAATGATGTTTCATGTACCTATAATCTCATCTATTTTACAAATTGAAGTATTAGTTAAAGATTTAAATGAATTTTTCTTAAAAATTTGTGTTATTGTTCTACATCATTAAAACAGTTTGGAATAAATTTTATCGAATAATTCTTTATAAAGTTATTCTACTTTTATATAGGTAAAATAGATACTTTATCACTCGTAAGGAATTTAAGTAAAGTATAGGTAAATTATTTAAAAAAATTTTTGAAAGGGGAATTTTGTGTATACATGCAATGAAATAAAATGCATTTCTTTTTTAAAAAATTAGCTGCATTTCGATTATAGATTCATTTGGATTAATGTTTTTATTCCATTTAAATCAAATTCATCCGAATCTTATTTCCAGATTTTCGAATAATTAAAGTGCCAATAAATGAATTCTATACAAATCGCAAACGATAGGAAGTAACTCAGACGAAGCTTGGGATTAAAAATTTTTAAATATGTTTACGATTTGTACTTAATTTTAAATCTACATATTCATCTAAAAACCCAGTTAAGTACGCATAAAATATGTAATTCTTATATACATAGTACACGTATAGTTAAATATATGTTTACAGCATAAGTCTCTGATTTGTAATGAATTTAAGTGTTTCCAGCCCAAGTGCAGTTTTAATATTAATTCGAGAGCTACATTTAGCTTAAATAAGTGTATAGATATAGAAGCTACAAATAACGTAGCTTCTCATCAAGTCAATACAAGGCTTTGTTTATGTATCTGTTCTGGCCGCTGTCTAATTTATACTTTCGAAAAGAATGAAGTAGCAAACCGTTAAAAATAATTAGCGGAGAAGCGAGTCAGCCGAGGTTAAAAATCACACTCGATCAATGGCGCGGGTGCGAGAGAGAGAGAGAGAGAGAGAGAGAGAGAGAGAGAGAGAGAGAGAAGGAGCTGCAGAGGAAACTCGTCCCGCGCGGCAATGATTGGCTTATCTCGCGATCGCGATCTCTCCGCGGCGGCGAAGAAATTCGATCATCGAGCCGATCTCTCGAGCCCGGGATACAATGGCAGGGCCTTTCCGCGACGCTTTAATAATTATTCTTAATAAGCAATTAATCTTATCCGGCGATTCAATCTGCCGATACACCTCGAGTCTCTCGCTCCCTCGCAATCTGCTCTCAAGAGAGTCCGTTGGAAGTGTGCAGCGAGTAATCGTCGCTCTCCTTTTACAGCTGCTGCTGTTCGTTTCTTCTTCCATTTCCTACTTTTTCGCGGACCGCGTATGTATTATTGTTGGCGAGCCGCTGCACAGTGGCTTTAAACCGATGCGGCATTTAACGTTATTGCAGTGAGCCGCGGGTGTCCAAGTCTATCAGACCGACACGTAGCTCAGCCGTAGAAATCGCTTTGAGAGCATATATATATAGAGAGGCTATACGCGGTGTGTACTTAGGTGCGGATTCCGTGAAGTGGCGGCCTTTCCACTTTTTTTTCTCTCCGCCGTAGTCTTGCTGCTTTTTCGACAGCTCCTGCAGCTCTTTTTGGATATAATTGAGATTTGCTCTCGTTAGATTAGCCGCGCTACCGCCGCAGCTGCCATGCAATGCTCGATCGATTTCGAACTGTCTCTCGAGCCTCGCGGCGGCGCGCCGGCTACATGGACGTTTTTTCCTGCCCTCGCTTCCGATAACGAAATTTTCTGATTGACGAATTAAAACTTATTGTATTGGGTTGAGGGTTATTATTAAAAATAATTATGTTCTTGTAAAAAATGTAGCGAAAGAGCTTGTGTAGGAGTTTCTGAAAAATCTATATATATACTTAAAATTGAAGCATGATTCAGGTACATGTATATAGGTAGGTAAAGAACCAATGATACACTACATAGGGCTTGTGTCACCGGCATTTTTTCAATTAATTTCAAACACCATTATTATAGTATGTCGTTATAAAAATCTTAGAATTTAAAATGATTTTAGACTAGAATTTTTTTTATTAATTACTTGATTTATATAGCTCTTATAGCTTTATATCCTTTCCTCGTTCAATAGCTTAACTACAAATACTCGATTACAAATTCTTCGGTTTCAACTGAAATTCACCAGCTTATTACACAACGAGAACTTGAATTTTCGCTCATAATATAACGCAATCACCATTTTAGTAATACGAGCGTAATAAACGCAGGGATGCGAAAGCAATAAAACATTCAATTCGCGCACACCCGATATTCAATCAGTGCATTACACGCGTACCAAGAAAAAAGAAAAAAAAAAGAAAAGAAAAAAATTCACAAGCTCGTTACGCTTAGCGAAATGCGAAATGAGTATAAAGCATCGTTTTAACGAGTTGACTCGGAAACGAGTTGGCGCGTACTTTTCGCGAAATCACCGAAACGCAGCTCCGCGCGCGGGCGCGAAATTAATCACACGCGAGCTATAAGTATATAAAGAAAAGTTGATCGTCGATGTTTATCTCGAGCGCAGCAGTAGCATCACCAGCAGCAGCAGCAGCAGCAGCCGATACCTTCCGCGAGAATTAAAGCCAGGGCGCGATGATAGTGCACTTATAAAGTTGCATCGGTGCAATAGCTTCCTTCACCACTACACTCGTTAGCTTCTCGATGTAATTATATAATATCTTCGCCACGGGGAAAATGCTGGCGCGCGCGAACCAACGAAAGAGATTGCGAATCCGATGGGAGATCGGAGCCCCGCGTGACCCGACGAACGACCGAACGGTCAGTGAGTGTGTGTACACCGCGATGCGCGATCATCGTTGTAATACAAAAATAATTGCGTTCTAATAATCATAACGAGGGGTAATAAAGGTATAATACTAATGGGCAACGATGCATTGTTGCTGTTTGAGATATAACAGAAACAGAAAGCGAAGTTTTATAAAAAATAAGATCGACATAGCGGTAAGGAAAAGCTCGATTAAAGTGAAACATGGTTTGTGTATACATGAAAAGATACGTCGAGTTTAATTCTTTTTTTCAGAAAATTCGTTTACAGCAGGCGTAAGTAAATAATCGAGGAATTATTCAAATTTGACTTATTGCTTAAATGACCGGTTTTCTCTTTGACGTCACCACGACTTTTACTGGCTGCAGTACATAGTAGGTATATTATACCTACATACAATTAGCCGCGTGTGCTATCTCCGCCAATTGACAATTTAAACATTATAAAAGCAACTCTTTCGAGGTTACATAAAGGATGCACGTGTATAATGACCGCAGCGAGATTCGAATTAAGCTTCGTTTCATTACGCAAAATAGAACGCACGTAGAATCGGTGAGATCGGTGAGATCGGTGAGATTGGATTACGCGCCGCGGCTATGTACATTCACATCGGCAAACGAAAAGTACTCGCACATTCGAAAACTGCTTCGGCATATAGGCTATATAGGCTATATGTATATAGCAAATTCTTAATCTGATTTTCGATTATTAAAGACGTACTTTGTACAATTAATAAAAATAGCAATGCCTAACAGGTGCAGTCCGATGACAATTCGATAGCAAGCCGAACCTTCTCAATCGTAGATTTTCAGGGGCACACGCAACGAGAAAGTCGCGAGGTCTCTCTCTCTCTCTCGTGGCAGTATATCTCAAGTTCGCAACAAGTGCACATTTGCAGGAATCATCAGGGCTATTAATCTGGCGCACGACGCACGCATACATCCGTCTTGCAGCTGCACCGGCCGGCCAGCTTAATGATGCAAATTAAGAGGGTCCCCCAACCCCCCGGTTCCCCTCGCAACGAGCCATACACACAGTTGTAAAAGTCGCTATAAAAGCCTCGTCCGCGAGACATTCGACTGCTATATGGGCGCACGCTCGTGCATGCATATATATATATATATAGAAACAAAGCGCGCGTGTGCGCTTTCTATTACGGCCCTCTTGAGACTATATACAAGCTGCAGATCGCGTAAAGAGATATACGTGGTGGCTTGGCCGCGGTTGGACTGCGAAACGAGGATATCATTGTTTTGACAGAGATCTGACTGTGTGTATATAAATGTCCGCGCGCCGAGGGTCCTTGCTGTGCTGGGCTGCTGCTGGTGATGTTGGCCGCTTGTGCCTGTATAAATGAGCACGCGTTTACGCCAAGTTCTCGGAAATTTGCGTATGCGCGCGTGTACAGTACTTCGTTTTACGCGATGCTTCGCTTACTTTTTTTTTCGCGTGCGGGATTTCAAGTACGTCTTTTGCGTATAATGGTTTGACCATTTGCGAGAGAAATGAGTTTATAACTTTGAGGGAAATTCTACGCTTGCGCCGTGCATAATGACCTTTAAACATTTTTTAATTCTGTAATTTACACATCGAACATGGCAATTGTTCCGCTAAAGAAAAGTTCTATACATTGATTTCACGAAAAAAAACAAAAAAAAAAAAACCGAAGAATCTATAAGTGAGAAAATTCTTCGTTCAACAATAATCGTAATTTCATATAACGTCGCAGTAAAGAAAATGATAAAATTTCGACTATGAAAATGGCAATATAAACTACCGCGCGAATCACCGTTCTTTAACAGAATCCATCTCCTTCCTACCCTCCTGACTCATTGATTTCGCTGCAACACTGTATATAAGATTTTTTTCCAGCCGCGCACTGAATCGCACTGTAAATGAAGACTGCGCGGGACCGCAGATCATTAATACACCCATCGTATAACTACCTTATACGAACAATCGACACCGACTAGATGGTGAGAGATGGGTGCGAGCGTCGCGGCTGCAGCGCATAAAACAGGTGATCAACGCAGCCGAAGAGCTGTGTTTATATACACGAGAGTGTAGGTTGCGGGAATAGAGCGGCGCCGCGTATCTGGGATTTGTCGCTCGGACGCGGCCTCTCTAGGCGCGCGGTGTAATTTTCGCGACCGTTTAATTGAATAGCTTTATATATACATATATATATATATATATAGACTGCGCACGAAAGAACGTCTCTCGCTCGCTCGCGGAACTTCACAGTCTCTCGAGTGTTGTCGACTGCTGGCATCAACTTTTTCCGCTCTCTCTCTCTCTCTCTCTCTCTCTCTCTCTCCCTCTCTATCTCTCTTTGGTGCACGCGCGCGCGCCGGTGAGTTATGATTATTGAAGAGCTTAACTTTTGCACCGCGGCTATATGATTATACGTCTGTGTCGACGCTCACCCTAAGGCCAGCTATATTATACGAATAGTTTCTACCAATCGATACCCGTCCGATCGAATCTTGTTTTGCCAATATGTTATAAGTATACGTCGTGTGTGATTCGCATAGCGGATTGAGTTTTTCTTTCGAAATACCTTTCATCGACTATCATCCTATATCTGTACGTATACGGACAAAATTCCATATACATATATGTATCATATTGCGTTATAGACGCGTGATAATTGAATTTATGTATCGTTAAAATCGTACATTGAACACTTTACGACGAGCTGCGGCGAATATATATTATTATGCCGCCGCGGTAATTTGTATTATTGAGAATTATATAGGTTTAACGATTAAATACGATATCTAATTGATTCGCTTAGTATGTGTAGTACAAAAGTGTTAAAAGGCTATAGATGGGGGGGGGAAAAAGAGCAGATAGTGAGCTGCAGCGCCGCGCGCAGGTATGTTAATTCCCTGCCTCCGTGGAAGCACGTACATTTGCGCGCAAGCCGTCATATGCATAATATCGCCATTCTCCCGACGTACGGGGTAATAATCGCCCGGCTATATAACGAACTCGCACCGCATGGATGATAATCATCGTCTTTATCCTACACCGTTACACACGCCGCGCGTTCTGTATCAAATCATTCAAATCTCCTATTATACTATGTTATAATAAAACGCGTCTAGAACAAAAAGTAACGAAAGCGCGCCGATTTATTTTCATAAAGCCGCCGCTTCATTCAATTTCAAACAATATAATATTCGCTTTGGTGCGCAGGACGTCTATATCGTACATAATGCAAAAGCTAACGGTATAAGGAACATTGTTTTCCAGCGGAGAGGGGGAAGGGGATTATTGTCTCGGAGTAGCTTCTTCATAGCCGTAATACGTACATTGCAATTTTATTCACTCTCTTACGACTACTTGCGCGCGCTCGCTGCAGGTATAGATGCACATTCCCTCGCCGCAGATGTCTTCTTCGCGTCTAAGCGCACTTGGCGCAATATATATATTTTTGAGCGTGCACATCAGTGTCAATGGTGTTTGCGCGGCCGGCTGTTCCTGCAGTACCAGTAGCAGTGTACGTAGCCATTATAATTTCGCGCGACTTTCTAGGCATAAAGTGGAATGCCGCCGCCGCTGCTGCTGGTGCTGCTGTCGCGACGCGATGCTCGTGAAATCCGTCCTTCATTCTCAATTGAATATTCGCCTTTCCGCGCGGGGAGACACCGCAGAGAACATCGGGGGAATAAGAGGGACGCGAACGGTAGGGTTTGTTACGACGCGCTGCAAAACTCCAGTAATATATATATACGAGAAAGGAATAGCATAGACAAACTGTACACAGATGCGCGTGTATAATTTTCGTGGATTTTTTTTTGTGTGTAGGTACCTGCCGCCGCCGCCGCCGCCGCCGCCGCCGCCACCGCCTCTGTGTGTAGGCTATCGACTAGACAATGGCGACCTTGATGATATTAATGCTCGGCGGCGTGGCTGCAGCGGCGGCGGTGGCGGCCGAGGAGAACGAATGCCACGACGCGGGGCGCAGCTATGTAAGCCGCTTTAGATATTTAAATTGGCCCGCGAGCCGCATAATCGCGCGAGATTGCAGGCTACGAGCTGCCGCTATACTGCCGTTGCCCCTGCCCTCGCTGCTGCTGCTGCTGCTGAGAGTATATTACTGGCGCAACGAAAACTAGGGAGAGAAGAAAAAAAGAGCGATACGACAAAGCGGACGCCTCTTCTGTCTCTCTTCTATTTCTCTCTGTAGACTTGCGAAATTGCATTAGCATTCCTTGAGCTGCGCACGCTGATCTCGGCGCGAGCGTCCCTCTCGAACCGCACACTCGAACGATCGCGTATATTTCGACGAAAACCGCTTGATTTATTACGATTGATTATTTTTCATTGCTAAATAAATACATTTCACTCGGAATACTCTTTCCTTTTTCTTTTCACACCTTCAATATCAGATTTATTATAGCGGCCGCGGACTAGACGGATCGCCGAGTGAATAAACGCAAATATAAAATCAATGTATAAAAGCGACTTGAGCAAGCGTGGTACATTAACTCGCACAATACAGACTCGTTGGAAAAAGAAAAGGAGAAATATGATTAAATCGCTCGCTCCATCCATTACCGTCCGCGAGCTACTTATACATATATCTCGCTGCAGCTGCAATATCCGAGCGCGCGCAAAGATAAAGAAGCGTTGCGCCAGGTGTAAATCAGGCGAAAATATCGATCGGCTTGAAAAGCCTGCCGCGCGCGAGCAGCGACTATAAAAATGAGACATGCTACTAATAAAGGGTTTATTAAAACGAGCCGCGCTTGAGATTATATGTATAATACGCGAGCCGTTCGCTTTAATATACGCATTCTTGTGAAGCAGATTTAAAGGCGCCATTGAACGACGGGTGTTTTGCCATTCAAATTTAACCCGTAAATCATATGCGTTCGCGCGGGCCGTACGCGGATATATCGTGCAGTTATATTTGTCTGTCAATTTAATGCTGCAATGATTGTTCGTTATGTCTGTCTGAGGTTTAGTCAAGTAGAAACTGCGGTGTCCGGTCGGACGTGCGCTCGATATTAAATATCTGTTCAAACGCTTCGTGAAGTTATTGAATTTATTTTTCTATTTGTATTTGTATTTATTAAACCAGAAAAATTTACATAAGTAAATCCTACAAAAGGTAAATGCAGTTATCTATAAATATAAAGAAAATAAACATTTCATAAACTATATTGTTATACAAGGTTAACCAAGTAGTCCTAATTTATATATAGATCTTTTATCCCGAAACAATGAAAGACTTGATTTTATTTTTGGTACTTGTTTTGCTCAAATTTAAACACTTTAACTCATTTGGTAAGCTATTAAATGCCTTAATTGCTACAGTATAATTATTTTTATAACTTATCGCTTTTTTCATTTTTGGCAAAATAATGCTTTTATTTCTAGTATTTGACTTGCCATTCAAGTAAACATCCTTTAGTTTAATATAATAATACATTATTGAATCTAGTGTAAATAATTGATTGACATTAAGCGGTGCACTATTTATTCGCCGGAAAAAAATTTTTATTTATAATTTTTAAAATTTTTGTTTGAACATTTTGTATTAGATTTAAATTGTTTTTATAAGCACCACCCCATGCAATAATTCTGTAATTAATTATGCTGTGAGAAATTTGAAAGTATAGTTAATTTTTCAACAGCTCGAATCAATATAATAGAAGTAAAACTTTAAATCATTAAGTTAATTAATTATATTTCAACAATCCATCATGCCGGTGCCGGTAATCTCTTTATTCATGCAAATGAAAAAAGCGATGAATATTAATGGTCATATTTGGCCAAAGCTCCGGTGGATATATTAATGGCATACTTGTCGCCGCAAGAATTATTATATACACGCGTGGTGAAGCGAGAAGCTAAAGAAGAAAGTGCTGCACATTGAACGCCGCGAACTTCCATCTCCGATAATGAAGCCGTAAAGAATATTTTAATCGAAATATCCGAAAGGAGATTTCGTTAAATTATGGATCACTGCACCTGCGCGCGGAAATCCTCTCCGCATTCCTGCAGAATAAAATATTTCATATCGCGGACAAATTATCGGCCCCAAAATTGCTGCATTTCGTGTATAATATACGCACGCATCAGGCGAACAATATAATATCTATTTTCGCGTGTCCCCGTAAACGAGTGTATAAAGCGTTATAAAGATAAGCATTGTAATAAATTCGGCGTGTGCCGTTTGAATGGAGCTGCCGAGCCCCCGAAGGCGCACACACACAGAGGCGAGCTTATTATACGTATGCCCGTTGCCCTCGATTCGAGAATTTCATGGCGTGCGCGCGCGCGTCGTGTCTCTTTTTTTATCGGTATAAAATGGCTTCGACCCGCGACTTTAGATGCAAATCGATTTTTGTTCCGTCTTCAATGTTTACGTATATAGACAACGGCCAAATTCACGAACCGCGTCACGCTTTACATTTTTTTCTAATAAAGTACCAATGAGTGTGTCAATGCTATAACTTTGGATACTATAGGCAAACTGTTTTGCTTTTCCGTATCTCTTTTGCCGCCGCTGGCGTACAAATGAACGTTCATTTCCTCTTGCTATATAAGAATCGATCGACGTTTATGCCAAATTCTCCTATATATTTCGTCTTTTAATGGGTAATATCAATTTATTTTATGCGACGGACTACGCGATTGGCCTCTATATTATACCGAAGTGAAATTTATGATTTTCACGGTAAAAAGGTGGCGGCGATGGATTGGATGACGGCATTGAAGTCACTGAGAGAGTTTCTGCGCTAAAATTGCGAGAGGAAAACAAATACGTTCATATTCACGTCGAGAAATTTCAAAGCGAAAAGTATACTTCTGGATGGGTTTGAGTATTTGTATTGAGCAACGTTTTCACTAGCGGACCGAATTTTATTTTCTTGTAAAACCAATGTTCTAGAGAATTCTAAAATAATGTACAGAGAAAAATGTTTAATATACTGGTATATCTTTTTCCGCTTTTATTAATCAGTTTAGTCATTGTAAATAAAGAAAGCAATACACACGTTATTTGATAAAATAACAGTGTAAGTAAATTAGCTTTTGTGCATCGTGGAGAGGTTTCGCAACCGTATTGTTTTCTTCACTTCGCCAGGAATCAAGATACAACGACTATAATTATCACGCCCTGTACCACACAATGTGTACAGATATAGCGAATAAAATATTGGCTAATTTATTAAAGTGCTTTAAATGTAAAATCGCGTTGTTGTTTCATTCAGCGACGAATAAATTTTAGTTTGAAAAGGATGACTCGATTGTTGCGAAACCCACATTCATAATGAATCTCTTATTGTTTACAGTTTTTATCCGAACATATTAAACTGCGATTTATTCAGAAAGTAAAAAAAAAACGAACCATTTGAAAAATCGGCCAAGTGTATAAGGTTACTTCCGAAAGCCGGTCCCGAACAAAACTTATCATTTTCATCGAGCGAACCGCTGCAGGCTTAGCCGACGCAACGCTTAACGAAAAACATCGAGAGAAGAAAGTCCGAAAGCTATAATATATACTTAGACTCGCATGAACTCTCCATATATACTCTCCGTGTACGCTAGCTATGGGAATTCGAACAAATTAGCCTGGCTACATCGTTTGCGAGATGCCGAGCGTTCGCCTATAGAGATCAGTGCAAATAGAAACTGTTCTGCGACAAATGGAAGTGGATGCGGCGGCGGCGACGCGTGTTTACACAGTAGCCCGCGGTATGGCCGCGCTACTATATAGCGGCTCTGTTCCTTTCATTAACCAGCTGTTTGTCCAGCCGTTAATGTCTGCTGCGACACCGCACATGTATTTATCCCATCCACTCCTGCTTGACGCTTCCATCGTCGTATAGACGCATAGGTCGTATACCGATCGATCATACTGCCGAATCGTGAGAATTAATGCTAATGTAGCCGACACGTATATGTATATGATATAAATGCGATCGTTGTCGTTACGTAAATTTATTGCGCTATTGATCGGTATAGCACTCGAAGATATCAATAAACAGACAAAAAACGCGGATTCTGGAGTGACAAGACACACACGTCCAGTTTAAACGATTGAGGGATTAATGTTTTTCCGATTGCTTTATATCAATTTTAGCGTGATATATACCTATATGTAATCCAATAAATAATAGATATTGAGTCATGTTCTATGTAAGGATCAGAGCATATATGAAACACTTTTTAGATTAGTATTGGCTGTTTTCCCGCAAATCACTATAATACGAGTAATTACAATGATTAAAAAATCGTTTGATCTATATAAGTATAATTCCACTTTTTCTCCAGAGTATAGTTTAAAGAAAGTTGTACAATAAAACGCAGCAAGTTTATTGCAAGTAAACGATAAAAATGTCCGAGCACCTTAATTTCTTCATTGCCGCGAATTGTAACATTGTAACTCTAAATTGATCCGACATCTTAACCATTTCTTTTACAAAATCATATTCGAACAGCGTACGAAAAACATTCAAAACGTTTATCTTATTTATTAAACGACAGATTAATATTGGCGGATAACTGTACATCTATAACTGGCTCGTTAAAAATATCTTTGCTCCAGTATATCAGGGTATCGCGATCGAGGAATTATCCAGATTATCCCTTTGCATAATAATCCCAAGGCGCGCATAATATAAATCGAAAAATATGATTTTCGACCTTGCGCTGTTACAAAGGGTGCGGGTTTCGCGCACAGCCGCCGGAGCATAAAAGCTCCGGAATTTATTCCGTTTGCGAAATGTTTCGTCAGTCGGCAAGCGCGCTTTTGTCTCTTTTGTACATAAGTATATAAGCAGTTCTAGTATTCGGCGTATATAATGTATCGAAACAAATCGCCTTGCACTTGCAAATGTGGTGCACATGTGTGCGTTGCCTTTGCGGCGGTGGCGAACCAAAGCCGTTTCAATGCCGCGCGCGCATGTCAATTATGCAATAAGTCGCCAATTCCGGATGATGCAACAAAGTGGATTGATTTCCTAATAAAAGGCGCGTCAAGCTCCGCTCCGTCGGAATGAATCTGGCTGTACGCACTGCGCACACACACAAACACACGCGCGACTTTTCCATAATTAAGATAAGCGCATAACAGTTGGCTCTTGTGTTACGCGTATAAGCACATTATTATCGATCTCGGCCGCGGCAGTGGAAAAGGATGCAGCAACAGTAGCGGCGGAGAAGGAGGAAAAAAGAAACAAAGCTCTCGCGACTCTGTACACTCGTCCGAAACTTCTCGCGGCTGCTCTCCTGCACGATATCTTGCGCACGTTATATATATATATATATTGTATAATCGGTTACGTCGTCGCACACGGCCGCGAGCCCGAGTCGCTCGCTCCTGCAGGGTTAACGATACCATACGAGAGAGCCAACTCGGCTTTATAAGAATGATTTCCCGAGCGATTAGCATAACCGGTTGTGCATTTTTAAATACCGCGCGCGCGCTAAACGTTTCCCTGTTCCTTTTATTTTTCCTCTTCTTCTATATATCTCCGCAGCTATACATATATATATATATATATATATATATATATATATACACATGCTCTCCTCTATCTTGTCTTTACGTTGGATGCAGCTCAGCTCTCGTGCGGTATTATGTATCGCTGCGAATCAGGTGCTGCATAGCGAGCGGACGAGATCTCCGCGGCGGCGTCTCGAGCTTTATTTCGTTATTTTCTCATAGCTAAATCATAAGAGCTCGAGCTCCTAGCAAGTCGTCGTCGACGTCGCGTCGCCGCGCCGACTATATTAACTTGTAATGAAATTTAATTAGAATGTTTCTCCTTTTTCACCGCGATCGCGGAGTATTTACAATGCTTTAATTACTCGCGGTTGTATATACAGGCTGTAATTTGTACCTCCCAGACTTTTTACTCCTTTTCGAATTTTATTCAATCTGCAATTTTCTATACCCGTGGCAATAAAATCACAGCAATACAGATATCGTTTCGCGATCATTATCGAATATGTGTTTTTCACGTCACATAATATGTACCGCAATCTCTATGCGATCTTGGAAAAAATCCGAGCGCGCAATAAATTCCACCTAGATTTTTCTTATTTTCCAATATATACCTATCTATACGCAGCATGAACAAGGCGTTTTAGCGAGTGTATAACAACGCGTAGCAGGCCACCTTCGATACCCGCTCCCTCGAAAAGCTTTTGTCAATATCGTTTCTGTGTGCGTGCGGCCAGTGTTTTACGGTCTCCGCGCAGTATGCGGTAGCCGCCGCACACGTGATTAGACACGCACCGCTATACGAGCGGACGCGTATACCGGTGCAGACACACGTTCACGCGCCATAGGGGCCCACGCACGGCCCACCATAGTATAATCGTTTGGCTCGTATATCATCACCGCGGCTATGGGGCCACGTGTGGCGCTCGGGCGTGACCGATTTTCCTTTATAATCGAGATATCGAAAGTGTCGCGGACTCTGTACGAGCGCGCTATACCACCAATTTACGAACAGAAGAGCGGCACTTCGATATAAATATATTAGGAAATTCAATGGGTCGTGGAGATGGTGATTTTCTGTTGCAGTTTCATTGGTAAACATATATACGCGTAATTTGATCTTGGTATTTTGTTTGTATTAGGAGAAGATGATTGGCCGTTTGTGGTTACGAGTTTTTAATTGAAGATGAAGTACATCTGAGAAATGAGGTTTTACAGAACTGGAAGATTACGACTCGAGATTGAATCTAATTAATACATATGTTTACGTTGAAATTTAAGAACTAGCTGTTGAAATGACCATATTTTATAATAAAATTACAAATGACAAATAACGAGTCGACTAAGTCCCTGTTAACATTATTCGATACAAACTCGCCTCGTACACATTTTGTTGTGATACTGCAATACAAAACTTATTCAAAGTTGAGAAAAAAAGGTGGCATCGTCGCCTGTGGGCTTAACCATCGACTCTCCACCTTTTTATCGCGGCTCTATAAGAAATACACTCCTTCGTCGACGCTGAATTTCCAATTTCCATGTATCTTCCGGCGTGTAAAACATTAGCGACAAGGAATTCGATAAGAAACGCATCAATTTCACGGGAGGACGCCTCTGGCTTAACGTTACCTAATACACTCTAGCCCATAAAACATATATATACCGTCGATTTGGACTCGTGCGCGCGTGGGCCGCTGCTAAATCTTTAAATTCCACATTATCTTTATTGTTCGGGGTAATGAAAAGTGTTTTTTTAATTCACGCAATGGTTATTAAGAATAAAAAAAAGCTAATATATAACTCTTTAACGATGTTTGCTTTATGCAAATTGAAAAAAAGCTATAAATGCTGCAATACCCGAAAAATGTAAATTTTTCTCTTATACCTTATTATAAATACCAGTAGACTAACTGCGCGTAAATAGTTATAAGTGAGAGAACGGAAGTATATACCTATAACAAAGTTCTCGCGCGCTGGGAAATCGTTCCAGAGTTCGAAAGCCTATGCGTAAATTATTTTCTATTTGACACTCGAGTGCGAAGCGACGCTAAACTCGTGGGGCAATGAGACAAATTTAGGCTAAACGCGTTAGTGGGCATTATAAGATGTAGGTAAAACGGTACAGCCACGAAACAATATTTGCCCGGTAAACGGGGCTGACGCTTTGACCGCGTGTACACTTCGGACCTTCCGTGCTAACGAATTAACAGTATTTTTTGGGAAAAAGAGTACGTGCTTTGCGACGAAAACGAAACTTGCGACTGTACGCTAATGTTGTCGATCTGGTTATTCCTTGTTGATAAATACACTGCGATATAGTTATAAATTTCAATAATAGTTATGTGTACGGCTTTGGAAAGTATTGCATATATGGGTGATAAATATTTGGTGAAACCAGTTTTCAAGATCAAGATCAAGATTAAATATCTTGCTAAAATCTTACATAGTGTTAAAAATTAAATTCTTACTTTCTAATTATAAACATTATAACTGGACAGTTGTTAAAAATAATCTAGTTCAAATAATTACAGCAGCAGAGTACAAAAATAAATCATATAATACCATGACGTAATAACGAAACTTTAATACTCAATCACTTTCTTAGATTTCACTTGTGCATATATAAAGACGTCGCTTGTGCTCCTTTGAGATATATTATATGGCAATTGTCACTCATAAATATATATAACGTGGAAGAAAACTTTTGCCTTGATTAGATTATTTTTATAATATATATCCGCGCAACAGTTCGTTTTATATAGATGAAACAATAGAGCCGTTATATACATTCTTAATTTTAAGCATATAAATATAGATTCCAATCGCACTCGTCGTTCCATTTCTCACGAAAAAGTACAAACCCGTTTAAAAGTATATACACAAAATATACTCTCACTTTCTCAATCAAGATCGATTGAAATTAAACTCGAGCCTTTACGAAATTCATCCGCGAACTATCGCGAAATACACGTTTTAATATCGTCTTACCAGCTGTGAATGGCGCAGCTGCAACCCGAAAAGTCAATTTCAATTTGCCTCAAAATCGCACGAAAAAGCGAACGTTACGAAAGGTATACGACAAGCCCAACGCATATGAAAAAGCAACGAGAAAACCTATCAATGCGACGTATATAAGTATGTACGCCCGATGTCCATCAGGCACAAGAGACACAGCACACGATTACACGGACGCTGCACCGTAAGGCAAAAGATAAAGGAAAAAATAATCTACTGGGCGTCGGATCCTCCGCTATACACACTCGTAATTATTACATGCCTATTACGGCATACTGTATACATGTATATATATATGTGCAGCTAAGGTCTGAAAAAATCAGTGCGCGCGCGGCAAAACTGCTCGTCGTCGCTTTCACTTCGGATCGGTCGCGCCGAGGGATCGCATCGCGAGCTGCTGCTCTCTCTCTCTCTCTCTCTCTCTTTCTTTCTCGAGAGTTGCCCCCTTCTATATCATAACTATATGTATATAAGCTCGAGCGGTAGAGAATGAATCATCTTGGACTTTGATGTGCAGATAGCTCGCGATTCTCTCTCTCTCGCTCTCACTCTGTTACACACTACGAGCTGCAGTTATGTAGTCGAGATCGCGTAGAGCGCGAAAATCGTAAAGCGAGTTGATGAGAGTGAACGGAATGTTCTGTATAAAAAAGGAATAATGTTAAAAATTTATCATGGTACTATATTGAAAAAAATTATTTAGTTGCTCAATTTGGTAAATATCTTTGCTTGCGTTATCGCTTGATCTGAGCTGATTCATAATAATCACTGTGAATATGCAAAGTAACGATTTTTAGATATGATAAAATGATAATGTACGATAACGTAAAAGAATATAATTTATGGTGTCAAAGACCGACTCGCTCGAGGTGAATATAAATTTTTCATTCTCCCCGACTTTTCATCTCTTTTTCATTTACGCTTATTATCGCGGTGGACAAGCAGCTGTTTTGCCGACATTTCCGTATTCGCGTTCTTGTCGAACCTTTTGTTTTTTCCCTACTGCTAGGGAACAAATGTATAGCGGAAGAGCCGGTTTTCGCGAGCAAAATGAGACTGTACTTACGATAGCTCGCGTGTATAACACGTAATTCGCCTGCTTTTCATGCCTCCCGAATCGTTCGGGAAAATTAGTCAGCAGCTTCGTTTCTTCACCTTTATTTGCTTTGTGCCTAATCAGCTGCGGCAACGTCCTTTTAAATCGAAGCTCGACCAGTCGTTAAACCAAATCGATTTCAGTGCAGATTTCTCGTTACAAGTGGAATATATGTTGGGAGAGATTTTTGTTGTTTGGAATTTCACATTTTTTTTTCTGAATCCATTAAGTGAGTCACTAAACTTTCAGTTGACTCTGCAGACTCTGTATTTCCCTACTTATATACACGGACTTCAAAAATACGTTTTTTTTTCTTGAATAAACGATACAAATGCCCATTAATAAGAAGCAAATTCTTTTTGTTGCTCTAGGATGAATCAGTGAGCATTATTCACTGTTTTGCAACTGCTTCAATAACAACAGTTGGGATTATCCGTTTGTTGTTTTCAGTGAAAGTAGTTTTCCAATATATCAAAGATTTTACGATTATTAATTTTGACTCCTAATAGACTCTAATACAGCCACACGCCGATTATAACTGTAAGGATAAATCAAAATTCAAGCTTTATTAAAAAACAGCACTCGATAATCTTATGCAGAATTATTCGAAAGCAGCCGAAAAACACATTCGGAGGTTGAGCTATCGTTTTATGGGGAAACATTAGCGAGTCACGAAACTCGAATTCTGCATCACATGTAGTATATATATATCCGAGTGAATATTATGCGCGAATAAAAAATGGAGATATAGGATACATGTCACCATAAAACGTCGAGCTGGCGCGATGAGATTAATGGATCGACGCTTCGGCGTGACCGCTTCGTTAAATCTCTTCATTCATTCAGCGTGTGGTTTGAAAAAGAGCGCGTGTCCTGAAGTACCCATGAAGATTACCTATAAACTGCCTGATACAGAGACGCGAATGATCAATGCTTCTCGATCTTAATTCATTGATTTCCACGCTACTTAATGCTCGTCGACCGCCATGTCCGAGGGAATATTAAAGAGCATATTTCTTCTCTCACTAGCCTGACGTGTCCTCTAATGGTCTCTATTTATACGCCGAATCTTAATAGATGACTGCGATATCGTTTCTCGCTTTATTTATCTGCCCCTGTCATAATATGTGCTTTATCGTTAATGAGGGTCTCTTCTGGTTTGGGCTGTCTTCTTTATGGACGACAAACGTTTTACGAGGCGGCATCGATCAGGGAAAAGGTTCATATCCGAGTTTTACAGAAAATTGTTGGATTAGGAAAATTAGTTTTCTATATAATATAATAAAACTGAGATTGAATCGAGTTTGCCGTGTACACGTCTATTATAGTAATATCAGCTAAGCTTTTACCAAAGAGAAAACAGTTTTGAAATTTCATTCAATTTAAGCGGAGAATACGCAGTAGTAATAAAACTGATGGAGAATTTCGTGAAATGCTGAAAAGGCTTCCCGCCTCTTCGTTAAAACGCTTACGCCCGCCGCGGTGAAAGTCGACTATTGTCCGAGCGCGCTTGGATTCGCAAAATTTCGATTAAATTTCCTCCTGCCCGTGAATCGATATATATATCCGAGCGAATTCTCCACGTAATTTCGTATCGTTCACCGCGCGTCAGTCGTTCATTTGGGCGCGTGCGCGAGTGGCCGTTACATAAAGCGCCTGCACGATCTCTCTTATGGATTTAGATACCGGAGGACTTAATTAAGGTTGTCATATTTCAGATCTAGCGGCGCAAGACTGATCGAAGAAATCGGATGTTGTGTGGTGTGTCGAGGCTTAATATTTAGGTCACTAATCAGTGGTTATAAGCTGCGCTTCTATTATCGTCTTGTTTAGTGATCGATTTGTTACTACTCGGGCGTGACTTTTTTCTGTCTAACAAACAGCATCTCTATAATGAATACATTGATTTACATTTGATTTTCCAATTATGTTTCGGTTGGAAAAATCGGTTAGTCGAGAAGCGAAACGTCACGTTTGGTTGATAAAAATCGTTTGTTAAATGAGAATTTAGGAAGCGTATAATAAACTGATGTGAGTTAGTGTGAAAAGCACTGGATGTATCCGGAACGAATGGGCAATAGCTTTATTTACTTTATGGACTGTAGAACATTGAACGTCTGTCAATTTTCAAGATTTATAACCCTTTTTAATCCTATATTACGAAAAATTCGAAGATGACCGACTCATCGTGACGCGCGCAACTGTTTTATCCCCTGCAGACAAACGAGAAAGTGCATGGAAGAAAATTAAGTTTACGGATAATTCTGTTTTAGCACGGGCTATCGTGAATATAAATTTGATCATCCGATGAAGCGGAGAATTTTTTTTCCCTCTCATTTTCGAATGTCGGAATAACAGATCGTTGCTCGGATTCAATCCTCTTGATCCGGAAAAGCAAACACATATTACGTACGACATATAGACTTTCGAAAAATACACCAGCGGGAGATTATTGAACCATTAGAATTCGAGCGATCGAATCAATATGGCCAAGGCTATTTACGGTGAAATCTATTGGAAGAAATCACGGGACCCGCAGCTATCGCGGACAGTCATCTGTTTTTCTGCGATTATCTTGCGATGATATCGACGCGGAGTCACACAGTTGGCTACTGAATTACATGGACCCTTTTTTTCTCTCCTACCGTGAATCTACGATATCCATCGTGACTTGCACTCTCGTTGTATACACTCGTAAACTTTCCAAATATGACAAATATAGATGAACGCTCGTCATCTTTGACGAGACTAAATGGCCATCCAATTACGCTATCCTTAAAAATTCGCCAAATTCAACCCCGACGACTGACTAATTTTTGCAACCATTCCCACCTCGGCGAATCACGATCTTCTTCATATCAATAATCCACGTTAATGAATCAATCGACCTGACAAGCACAAAAAAAACCAAATGCACCATATAGCAAGTGACTAAGATTAGATGTAGCAGTTACAGCCTCCAGTCCATACATTAAGATACTTAGATACATATATGTATATCCAACAGTTGTGCGACGGTCAGATAAGGAGACACACATATCGGGAATCTCGACAATATCAGGAGATACGTGGAGCATTTAGAGGTCGGTCATACCGGCGTACGCTGCGGATGGTTACGCGCGCGCAGCTCTTCTCATCCAATTATGCATAATATTATGTTCTCTCAGCTGGTCGTTGGTCCGTTCTCACGCACGTCGTCCCGACGATTTAAACGAAAGGAGAACGCGCGGGACGCACGGGACGCGCGCGCACACACACGCACACTGGGATTTATCTCGTCAAATGTCTCGCTGGTTAACTAGATATACACGACTCCGCTTAGCTTGGCTTTTCGGATATCTCTTTCACTGCTGGCCTTTTTAATTAGTCGCCGAGGTTGCGCGAGATCCTGAATTGTGTTCGCGGTTCGGATTCACCTTATAAGGGCTTATTAATTGTTTGCGACATATATATGTATAAGTGTCTCGTTTGTTTGGCGGGAAGATTACGATACGGTCTCGCGAGATTGCCACGATTTGCGTACGAGACTTTCGTGCACGATATTATAACTGTTTGTTGTATATATAGACCTTCAAAGTAAGTGGTGTAAAGTCGGTTTAATATGCTAAGTGCTTGTAAGTGGTAAGCACAATTTACGCCAAGTACCACGGTAAAAGGTGTTCCAGTATCGAAAACGGCCTTACATTTTCAGTTTCAAAGTTTTTAAAGCACACCGAAAGTACAAGTTATACAGGTATATGTACGAAATATCGCGATATCGGCAAGTACCGTTGGCTATTGGCCGCGAGCGCGCGCGCGCCGCTAAAAGAAACAAATAAAGAGATTTAAATTGCGCACAATCGAATTAAAAGGCAATATCGAGTTTCGTCGTGAGTGCGCAGAAAAATTGTACCGCTATACACTCCGCGCACACATTCACGCTGCATTCTTTATAATCCCAGCAGCAGCAGGTGCATCACTTCACGATTCGGTGGTGGCACAGGATGGCTTTTTGAAGTTTGTTCTGCAGCGGCGGCGCACAGGCGAGAAAAGTCCATTCCCCACTCGAACAAAACCTCTCGTCTCCTCGTGTGGGTCTCCTGCCCTCGACAGCTCTACAACGGCTATACCACCAGCAGGACTCGCCGAGAGAGAGAGAGAGAGAGAGAGAGAGAGAGAGAGAGAGAGACGGAGAGCAGGTAGCAATGCAAGCGAGAGAGAAAGAGAGGGAGATTCGAGCGCACGCGACTGGCCGCGGGGAGGACAAGCGAGTAGCGGCAGCAGCAGCGGCTCGAGTCGGTCTCAGGTGGCTGGCAGTCGGCTCGCCGACGAGCTCGGCACAGCAACCAGCCTCCGAGGCGCGAGCGCGCGAGACCGACCGAGCGACGACTCTCCACGTGCGCGCGGCTCACGATATACACATCGACTTCGTTGCATGGGACTCTCTCTCTCTCTCTCTCTCTCTCGGTATCTTTGTGTGCTCTCAGGGCTCGCGAGTGTAGGACACGCGTTGCATTATCGAGGAGGATAATAAGTATCGATCTCGTATAACGTATATAGAAGAGAGAGAGGTGCACGCGAGCGAATGAGAATATAGAGAGAGGAGGGACATAGAGAGAGAAAGAGTAGTTTGGATTGTTTGGCGGGACTATTATTATATATGGAAGTGATAAGGGTGTCGGGCAGGGCGCCCGATGTGGGCGACTTCCTGAGGGAGGCCATGCTGTCGCAGAGGTTCGCCGACGTCGCGCTCTGCTGTCCCGGGGGACAAAAGTTCCTCGCTCATCGGCTGGTGCTCTCCGCCGCTAGTCCTTATCTACAGGTCAGTATTAATTCCCGTGCGTGGATTGTGCTTTTCCTCCCTTTTTTTTTCTCCTAATAAGTAAGGATCGGGGATTTGGGAACGAGTTGGTGCGTAATTTGTAAAGTCATATGCATGCATAAGCTTTTGCAGATGCAAAAAGACATTTGCTGAAACGGTATTCAAACGTAACCTGATGCACGATCAATCATATATCCTAGCGTATGAATTAAACTCTCCTCTCCCATTGCATTAGAAGATATCGCGGTATATCCGACGAATCAATCTTTACCCCGAGGCTAGCAACTATATATATACAGTTACATACCGTCACTCGGGTTAATTTTATACCTCTACACGATGCAAAAATTACTAACCCCAGCGTCGCGGACCGATTAATAATCCCCGCGAATGCTGAAAGTCCGCCGCGAGCACGCAAAACTAATCAAAACCAAAGGATCGTTTTTGTATACACGAAAAGTTTGCAGAATTACAGTATATATACCCGAGCATGGAGCTCGAATGTTGCAGCTGCGAGCACATGCATCAGGCAAGATATTAATTATGTTTAATGCCGCTATAATATACTCGCGTTTGCCCCGATAACATCCGCGCGCGCAGCTTAGTTTATATGCGCTGAAAACGAGCTCTCTCCGAAAATTTAATGGCTACACGTGCTCATGACAACTCATTACCTTATCGCGCATCGGTACCGTTAAGCTGCATTAGATTCTCTGTCATTGTTTTCGATAGTGTGCCGAGTGCAGGCACACTTTATACTGCCTATGTATATATATATATATATA